>CAUYPK010047314.1:0-22512 GCA_963574355.1 Loris lydekkerianus | reverse complement strand
TTCACTATGTTGCCCTCAGTAGAATGCCATAGCATCATGGCTCACAGCAACCTCAAACGCCTGGGCTTAAGTGATTCTCTTGCCTCAGCCTCCCAAGTAGCTGGGACTACAGGCGCCTGCCACAACGCCCAGCTATTTTTTGTTGCCATTGTCACTGTTGTTTAGCAGGCCTACCCAGCCTTGGTATATGTGGCTGGCACCATAACCACTGTGCTATAGCTGCTGAGCCTCAACATCATTTCTTGAAGAAGCTCTTTTCTCCATTGTGTGTTCATGACCACCTTATGGAAGATCATGAGATCATAGATCTAAGAATTTATTTGTGGTCACCCTCTTATTTTTCATCATCTACTTATCTGTCTCTGTGCCAATACCACATTGCTTTTATTCTTGTAGCTTTGTAATACATTTTGAAATCCAGAAATGTATTGTGTCTTTATTTTTGTTTCTTTGAGACAGAGTCTTTGTCTATCACACCAACTAGAGTACAGTGGCATCATCATAGCTCACTGCAATGTGAAACTCCATGGGATCAAGTAATCCTTCTGCCCTCAACCTCCAGTGTAGAGCTGAATAGAGATATGTGCCAACATATCTGTAGTTTTTTCTATTTTTCTGCAGAGATGGATTCTTGTTCTTGCTCAGCCCTCTATTATAGAACTCCTGACTTCAAGTGATCCTCCCAGCTTAGCTTGCCAAAGGGCTGGGATTACATATGTGAGCCACCCCTGATCCCAGCTCTTTTTTTTTTTTTTTTAATAGGATATGGCTAGTCATTGTTTCTAAACAAATTTTGTTGTAGATGGGCCCAGCACCTGTCACTCGGTGGTCACATACACCGGGGCTGGTGGGTTTAGCCCAGGCCTGCTAAACAACAATGACAACTATGACAAAAAATAATAGCCAGGCACTGTGGCAGGCACCTGTAGTTCCAGCTCCCTGGGAGGCTGAGGGAAGAGAATTGCTTAAGTCCAAGGGTTTGAGGTTGCTGTGAGCTGTAACGCCACAGCGACACTCTACCGAGGGTGACATAGTAAAACTCTGTATCAAAATAAATAAATAATTTGCAGATAATGTACAATTCAAAATTTGTTGAAAGTTGCACTGAATTTGTTTTTCAGTGTGGGTAGTATAAATATCCCAGCAAAATGAAATTATTTAATCTTTGACCTAGAATTTTTTTAAGAGTGTATTTAATTTCCACATTATTTTTTGGATTTCCCTTGAATTTTCTTTTTCTTCCCTCTATCTCTTTTCAGACAGAGTTTCATGTTGTTGCTCTTGGTAGACTGCCATGGCATCACAGCTCATAGCAACCTCAAAATCTTGGGCTCAAGTGATTCCCTTGCCTCAGCCTCCCAACTACCTGGGACTATAGACACCCATCACAATGCCAGGCTATTTTTAGAGACAAGCTCTCATTCTGACTCACGCTGGTCTCAAACTTGTAAGCTTAGGCAATCCACCTGCCTCGGCATCCCAGAGTGCTAGGATTATAGGCATGAGCCATCGCACCTGGCCAAAACTGTCTTCATTTAATACATGTTGGTGCCTGTGGCTCAAGTGGCTAAAGCGCCAGTCATGTATGCCTGAGCTGGTGGGTATACATGTGTGTGTGATCTCAAGAGGGAAGCTCCGGCCCAGGCCTGCCAAATAACAATGACAGCTGCAACCAAAAAATAGCTGGGGGTTTGAGGGGGTGCCTGTAGTCCCAGTTACTTGGGAGGCAGAGGCAGGAGAATCACTTGAGCCCAGGAGTTGGAGATTGCTATGAGCTATGATGCCATGGCACTCTACCAAGGGCTACAGCAAAAAAAAAAAAAATTAACACATTAATGGTTGAATATATATTATATTTGTGTGATTTGAAGATAAATTTTGAAAAGCCATAAGACTGTCTTTTTGGTATTATGTTTTCCTCTTTAAAAAAACATGAAATTGACGATCCTTATCATTTTAATTGTACAGTTCACTCGTGTTAAGTATATTGACATTGTCCAGGCATGGTGGTTCACACCTGTAATCATAGCACTCTGGGAGGCCAAAGGAGGTGGATGCCTGAGCTCACAGGTTCGAGACCAGCCTGAGCCATAGTGAGACCATCCCCCATCTCTAAAAAAAAATAGCTTAGTATCGTGGAGGACTCCTGTAGTCCCAGCTACTCAGGAAGCTGAGGCAAGAGAATTGCTAGAGCCCAAGAGTTTGAGGTTGCTGTGAGTTGTGACTTTATGACAAAGGTGACAAAGTGAGACTCTGTCTCAAAAAAAAAAAAGAAAAGAAAAGAAAAAGAAAAAAGTATATTGACATTGTTAATGCAACCTATATCTCTAGAACAGTTTTATCATGCAAATGTGTAATTCAATGTATGTGCAAATACTACACCCATTTCCCCCACTTTTCAGAACATTTATAAATACTGCTCTCTACACTATTTTTCTTTTTTTTCTTTTTTGACACAGAGTTTCATTATGCCCCCCTAGGTTGAGTGCTATGGCGTCACAGCTCACAGCAACGTCAAACTCTCAGGCTTAAGCGATTCTCTTGCCTCAGCCTCCAACTAGTGGGGACTACAGGCACCCACCACAACGCCCTGCTATTTTTTTGCTGTAATTGTCATTGTTGTTTGGCAAGCCAGGGCTGGATTTAAACCTGCCAGCTCCAGTGTATGGGGCTGGCGCTCTAGCCACTGAGCTATAGGCACCGAGCCACTATTTTCCTTTTATTACTACAAATGTAATGACTTTACATATTTTATATAAGAGGATGCAGATGTTATTTGTTGGGGGGGGACACTGGGTTATTTCATCTACCATAATTGTCTCTTTCTACTTGGGCACCAAATGTTAGGGTCCCGCCCTGGGAGCAGGGTCAGCTAAGACCTGTGGAAACCGGCGACAACCAACTGAAGAAATATAGAGTTAGAAAGATGGTAAAGAAACGGACATGAGACACAGTAGTCCATTGCCCATTTGTGGGATTCCAACCATGGTGTGGAGTATTTGCTGCACTCTGCTTTTGTTGAAGTCTGTTTGCCCAGAGGGTAAGATGAGGGAGGGAACAAAGATGCCAGCAGTTTCTGAGTGAGCATATCAGCTCCTGTTGTTATTATTATTAACCTTAAGGGTAGCCTTGAGAAATCTTAAATCTAAGCCTTGTATTGGTAGAGCTTCTCTCTTGAGATCACACACACAGATTTCTAGGGAGGTGTTAAATTCCACTAGTTCCCTGTGGAGTAAAAGGCCACCAGGGTTAATCTCCTCTGAGGAATCAGTGGGAGGGAGAAATTTTTCTCCCATCACCACCACAGAGGATCTTCCTCTGCGATAAGGGATATAAGCTCTTCTGCCCATATCTCAGGGCTTGAGCTACTCACTTGATCTCTGCCCTAGGCAAATGTAAATCTCCACAATGTGTATCTGCTTTCCCTGTTTACTAGGCAGGAATCAACCCAGCATCTTTCTAGGTCTTGCTCAGAATGCTCACAGACCCAGCACGAGTGTTTGTAAGCTGTATCTCCAACAGACTAGAATTTCAGAAAAGGCAGGAAGCTTGCTAGCAAGCTTAAATGGCTAGCTTAAATGTAAACTAGCAAACTTTTCTTTGTTCCTACTCACTCGGCTTACTTTTTAATTTTACTCTTTTTCTGGGGTGCTTTCCTTTGTCTAGAATGGGGTCTTTGGGCTCGGTACCCGTACCACAGTGGTTATGGTGCTAGCCATATTACAACAAGGCTGGTGGGTTTGAACCTACCCCAGGCCAGCTAAACAACAATGACAACTGCAACAAAAAATATCTGGGTGTTGTGGTGAGTGCTGGTAGTCCCAGCTATTTGGGACACTGAGACAAGAGAATCTCTTAAGCCCAAGAGTTTGAGGTTTCTGTGAGCTGTGACACCACAGCACTCTATCCAGGGCAACATAGTGAGACTCTGTCTCAAAAAAAAAAAAGAAAGAAAAGAAAAAGAAAATTTCTCTATCTTCTCCACTGTGTTTTTCAACTTCAGAATTTCTGTTTTTATAAAGCCATTATTTCTTGTTCATATCTTCATTTTTCTGATCTTACTTAGTTGACTGTATCATAACCATTTCATCCAGTTACCATTATTAAGGTATTTTTTTTTTTAGGTAATGTACAACTTTCTATTTTTCATGGTTGATTCTACATTATTTACTTTGTTTCTTTGGGTTCTGTTGCCCTTATACTTTGTACATGTTGTAATCTTTCACTGACTTTTGAGGATCACAAAAAGCACCTTTCATAAAATTCAGGATATGACTTTATTCTGCAGGACTCTGACACAAATTGTACTAAAGCATTCAGGAACTTCATATACATTCTGAAAGTATTTTAGTCTGCGGAATTATGTGGTTATTTTCTAGTGGAAACATTTTGCCACATTTTCTCATTTTTTTTTTTTTTGAGACAGGGTCTCACTATGTCACCCTTAGTAGAGTGCCATGACATCACGACTAACAACCTCCTCAAACTCTTGAGCTTAAGCAATTCTCTTGCCTCAGACTCCCAAGTAGCTGTGATTATAGGCATATTTTCTTTTTTTTTTTGAGACAGAGTCTCACTATGTCACCCTCGATAGAGTGCCATGGTGTCACAGCTCACAGCAACCTCAAACTCCTGGGCTTAAATGATTCTCTTGCCTCAGCCTCCCAAGTAGCTGTGCCCGCCACAATGCCCAAGTGCCTGCCACAATGCCCAGCTATTTTGTTGTTGTTATGTAGTTGTCGTTGTTTAGTAGGCCCAGGCTGGATTTGAACCTGGCAGCCCCGGTGTATGTGGCTGTTACCCTAATGACTGAACCAAGGGTACCAAGGCCACATTTCCTCTTAAGAACTGTTTCTCATCACTTGCTAGTCCAGAACCCGCCTTCCGTATTAAAGTCTCTGTTGCTGAAACATTTTACCTTTGGTTTCAGCATCCCCAGTCTATATTATAAACTATAGCACCATTCCTTTCAGCTCTGTAATTCATGGGAGACAGCAACCTATCTTTGGAGGAACCCGCAAAAGCTAGAAAGATCAACACAGATATCACTATTTTTCTTTTGAGGACAAAACTGAGAGTTTGAAGTTTACTTCCATATGCACCGTACTGTCTGAAGATGGGGTAAAGTCTGTGATGTATAAATACAACAAACTTAGACGGACGTTGTGGCAGGTGCCTGTAGTCCCAGCTACTAAGGAGGCTGAGGCAAGGGAATCGCCTAAGACAAGTGGAGGTTGCTGTGGGCTGTAACGCTACAGCACCCTACCGAGGGAGATAAAATGAGACTCTGTCTCTAAAAAAAAATTAAAAAAAAAAGACAAACTTTTCTTTCCATTCTGTGATTCTTATCATTATTTTACATTTTTCTTACTTTATTTTATGTCTTTATATAATATATTTTTGAGACAGAGTCTCTGTTAGCCTGGGTAGAGTACTGGGGCATCAGATCTCCTAGCAACCTCAGTCTCCTGGGCTCAAGCTATCCTCCTCAGCTTCCCGAGTTGCTGGGACTATAGGAGTCTGCCACGAGACCAACTAATTTTTCTATTTCTGGTACAGATGGGGTCTCACTCTGGCTGAGGCTGGACTCAAAGGCCTGTTTTCAAATAATCCCATGTCAGTCCCCAAAAGTGCTAGGATTATAAACATGAACCATCCTGTCCAGCCCGTATGTGCCTCTTAACATTGTGCTCACCTGGTATGCTGCAGATTCTTACTTGGTTTTTATAATTCCCCAAAATACAGCATATATTTGTTATATTTATATATCTAAAAATTTATTAGGTCTTATGTACTATATTATGCCCTTTTCCTACTGTGCTAGGCATACTTTTACAGACAAAATTTTTAATGTATATTCAATTATAACAAATCAGTGGCATAATTTTGTACTTTATAAATTTCTTTTAGGTATATGTAATCGTTCTACTGAAGACCATTCACAGGAGCTTGGTAAAAATATTTTATTCCCAGTGATAATCCTGAGAAGATGTGAAAACTATGGTCCTGAGAATTTGAACTTAACAAAAGACTGGGAAAGGGTATATGAGTGTAAGGAGCAGAAAGTATGTTACAGTGGACTGGACAAATGTTTAGCAGCTCCTCTTGGCAAGATCTACCAATGCAGTAAATGTTCACATATCAACAGAAGACTGTCAAATCTAAATACAAATAAGCTGATAGAAACTGTAGAGAAAACTTCTAAGTGTAAGAAATGTGGGAAAACCTTAAACCTATGCTCACACATTGAAAACCATAAGATAATTCATTTTGTGGAAAAGGAGCAAAAAAGTAAAGAATATTCCAAAGTCTTTAAATCTTGCTCAGGCCTATTTAGCCACAGTGGACTTTATACTACAGAAGAACTCCACCAGCGTGAAAATTATGGCAAATATCTTAACCACAGTTCAAAATATTCTAAATATAAGAGAATTTATAAAGGAGAGAAACCCTACAAATGTGAAGAATGTGGCAAAACCTTTGGCAGGAAATCAAAACTTTCTGCACATCAAAGAATTCATTCTGGAGAGAAACCACACAAATGTCAAGAATGTGGCAAAGTTTTTAACCAGTACTCAAACCTTTCTAGACATCAAAGAATTCACTCTGGAGATAAACCATACAAATGTCAAGAATGTGGCAAAGCCTTTAATTGTAGTTCAATTCTAACTAAACATCAAAGAATTCATTCTGGTGAGAAACCCTACAAATGTCAAGAATGTGGCAAAGCCTTTAAACAGTACTCAAATCTTTCTGTACATCAAAGAATTCATTCTGGAGAGAAACCCTACAAATGTCAACAATGTGGCAAAACCTTTAACCAGTACTCAAACCTTTCTGCACATAAAAGAATTCATTCTGGTGAGAAACCCTACAAATGTGAACGATGTGGCAAAGCCTTTAACCACTACTCAAACCTTTCTTCTCATAAAAGAATTCATTCTGGAGAGAAACCCTATGAATGTCAACAATGTGGCAAAGCCTTTAATTGGTACTCAAACCTTTCTAGACATCAAAGAATTCATTCTGAAAGAAACCTTACAAACATGAACAGTGTGACAAACCAATAACTCACATTCAAACCTGACTGTACACAAAAGAAATACAGGGGGAAACCCTACAAATATGAAGAATGTGGAAATATGTTTACATGTTTTTTTTTGTTTTTTTTTTTTTTTTTTTTTTTTTTGCAGTTTCTGGCCGGGGCTGGGTTTGAAACTGCCACCTCCGGCATATGGGGCTGGCACCCTACTCCTTTGAGCCAAGGCACCTCCCTTTATTTCTTTTTTATTTTATTTTTTTAGAGACAGTCTCACTTTGTCATCCTCGGTAGAGTGCTGTGGCATCACAACTCATAGCAACCTCCAGCTCTTGGGCTTAGGCAATTCTCTGGCCTCAGCCTCCTGAGTAGATGCGGCAAAGATTTTAACTGGTCTTCAACCCTTAGTAAACATAAGAGAAATCACACTAGAGAAAAATTGTAACAATGTGATGATGTGGCAAAGCCTAATCCCAGGAGTTATAGTTTTGTATACACAATAGAATTCATGTTGTAGAATATTTGTCTATTTGTATACACAATAGAATTCATTTGTAGAGAAAAACTCTACAAATGTCAAGAACTTGACAAGTGGTGGCACTCATAGCTCAGTGGGTAGGGCACTGGTCACATACACTGAGGCTGGTTGGTTGGAACCCAGCCTGGGCCAGCTAAAATGACAACTGCAACAAAATAATAGCCGGGCGTTTTGGTGTGCGCCTGTAGTCCCAGCTACTTGGGAGGCTGAGGCAAGAAAATCACTTAAGCCCAAGATTTTGAGATTGTTTGGAGCTATGACATCATAGCACTCTACTGAGGGTGACAGCTTGAAACTCTGTCTCACAAAAAAAAAAAGCTTTCGCTGCCGCTAACGCTCGAGCAAACATGGTGAACATTCCTCAAACGTGTTGAATGTTCCTAAAACCCGCTGGACATTCCGTAAGAAGTGTGGCAAGCACCAGCCCCACAAAGTGACAGTATAAAAAGGGCAAGAACTCTCTCTATGCCCAGGGAAAGCAGCGTTATGACAGGAAGCAGAGTGGCTATGGTGGGCAGACTAAGTCGATTTTCCGGAAAAAGGCTAAAACTACAAAGAAGATTGTGCTGAGGTTTGAGTGTGTGGAGCCCAACTGCAGATCTAAGAGAATGCTAGCAATTAAGAGATGCAAGCATTTTGAACTGGGAAGAGATAAGAAGAGAAAGGGTCAAGTGATACAGTTCTGATCATCTTTTGTTTTATCATGAAGACAATAAAATCTTGAGATTATGTTAAAAAAAAAAAACAAAAACACCCTTTGATTGACAAATTTATGAGATATAGGCCTTCAAGGTTGCCAAAGTTCATATCACACCCCTATTCTTTTCATTGAAAAGCCTGAAACAGATGAATACTTGTTCAATACCTAAGTGTTGTAAATGAAGTAGTATTGGACATTCATCATATAGAACCTCACCCTTGTAATTTCGATTTCATTATTATCTTTTCTTTTTCTTTTTTTTTTTAGAGAGAGACAGAGTTTATTGCCCTCAGTAGAGTGAGCTCACAGCAACCTCCAGCTCCTGGGCTTAAGTGATTCTCTTGCTTCAGCCTCCCAAGTAGCTGGGATTACAGGCGTCTGTCATGGGCCGTTCCCGGGCCCAGCACGCCCCTGATTAACAACATCGCGCTGAGAGGAAGTACATCCGCTGTGGCTTTAATGATAAACAAGTTTAAGGAAGTAACCCTAATTGGCCCAGAGGCCGCATGCTGCGCTCGTGGCCTTACCGTGCCCCACTGCTTTGTATAGGAATTGTGCATGCCCTGTGCACATGTGCTGTGCTGTGATTGGCTGTACCACATTATAAGAGTGGTGCTGGGGAGGACAAAGGAGAGAGAAGAATCACCCGGGACGAAAAGAATGCTATGCTCCGAGCTGTCCTGCAATAAAGTCTTGTGAAGCCTTCTCTGGTGTCCTCGTCTCTGCTGGTCGGCGGCATGGCGACACCAACAGGTGTCCACCACAAGACCTGGCTATGATTATTATCTTTTAATATACGATTATGTTGTACTGTGTGTCTCCCTGCCTGTTTCGCAGTGGTACATGTTTTATTTTTTGTAGAGACATTGTCTCACTTTATCACCCTTGGTAGAGTGCTGTGCTATCAAAGCTCACAGCAACCTCCAGTTCTTGGGCTTAGGCGATTCTCTTGCCTCAGCCTCCCGAGTAGCTGGGACTACAGGCGTCCACCACAACGCCTGGCTATTTTTTTGTTGCAGTTTGACTGGGGCCGGGTTTAAACCCGCCACCCTTGATATAGGGTGCTGGCGCCCAGTACGTGTTTTATTTTGAGTCCATTTTCTACTTGATTTTGAAACTTGCATGAATAAGATCTTGGGGGAGGAGAGAAGTAATAATTGGCTTTCCTTGGCCTCTGGTTTCCCCTTGGCAGATACTAGGTTTATGAAGTGACCTGGAGCTGTGGATTCTGACTAGTTTTCACCAGGAATGTTTCTTATCCTGTAAAGATAATCATATCACTTTTTGCAACAGTGATGTCTTTTTATTTTTTTTACATATACATGTGTTTATTAGGTTTCCATTTTTTTGCCTTTACAAAATTTAAAAGGCTTAAAATTTAATGACAGTAACAATGTTTAAGATAAGGACTAGAAAAAAACCTGGTAAAGAATGAACGAACATAAATACATTCAGAAAAGGAATCAGACAATTGCTACATCAAATATTAAGCAATAATAATAATAATGCAAAGAAAATAACGTTCACATTGTCAAATAAGAGTATGTCTCATATAGAATGCTTTAACTCAGATTCAGTATGGAGTCATCAGTTAACTTCTTTTTTTTTTAAGTCTCAGAAAATAGACAACTAATATTTATAAGTAAAAGTAAAAGATAATTTCAAAAAACAGATCATGCCAAATCTTATAGACAATAGAAAAAGAAGAAATACTTCAAAATCATTCTACTTGATCTGGGTACGCCTGATATTAAAATTGGAGAAAATATATTATTTTAAAATAAATTTATTATTATAAAGGGAAAATTACAAACATGTCACTTATAAATGAGGTTGTAATATCCTAAACAACATTGATTTATTTGTATTAATTTCTTCTCTTGGCTTTCACAAGTTTGTGCTTGAAATAATAAATGCTACAAATACAGATGAAAGACAATCTATTACCCAAATACCAAATGGTAACAGCACTTTTTTTTTTTTTTTTTACAGCCATCTGATCTTTAATAACCAACACTTATTTTTTGATCTTTATCTCATTATGAAGAAATTTATTTGAGACCTGAGAGTTAAGCTTGTGAACTTCCTCAATGTAAGCATTTCGCATTGTATATCAAATCAGTACACTGAACCCCATCAATATACACAGTTATGATTTAATAAAAAAAAAAAAACTTTGTGAACTTCCCACGGTGCACTTACAGTGGCAGCACTGTACAACTGTGGAAGGTTTCATAATCTTGGTGTAGTTGTGTTCTCATTAACATGCTTGGTGTCTTGCTGGGTGATGTTCATTTTTTCTTTTTTTTTTTTTTTTTTTTTGAGACAGTCTCACTTTATTACCCTTGGTAGACTGCCCTCACTCATAGCTCACAACAACCCGGCGCCTGGCGATGATGGTGATCTTCACTCCCCTAATACCAGTACATGGAGGACTGTTATCCACTAACTGTAACAGCCCTTATAGCCTATGGCTAGGAGGAGTGAGAGTTATAAGAAATACCTGTATAGCTCAATGGAACACCTTAGTGAAAAGGGCATGGAGAGAGGGTTTAGCACTCCTAACAAGCAGGAGCACTCGCGAGATGAGAGCAGTGATGAATTGGCAGTCTCTACACTGTGGTGTTGAGAGGCACAAGATCAGCCTCACATTAGGCTGGAGGAGCAGGCAGTTGGGAATATACGCATTCAATTACAGACCTGCTTACTCTGACTGTCTTCTCTCCTGCCTGCTGAAGGCCAGCACCCCGTCTTTCTGCTGAAGATTACCAAGCTCTTCTAAAGACTAAGATCTATCTACTCTAAGAAGACTGTTTTTCTCTCTCTAAGACACTCTCTTTCCAGCTAAAGTAGATAACCCTCAGGCACCTAAGAAAAATGGTTCCTGAGCAAGGTAGCTTAGCGATCCGTGTCTGGAACCTAGTTAAAGCCGGCCTGAGACCTGGCCAGTCCTGGGCCCTGACAACTAACCTTTAATAGCACTTTCTGTGGAGAAATGTTTATATTATTTCTGTCTTAAGAAGTCATGGTGAAGCCAGGCATGGTGGCTTATGCCTGTAACCCTAGCACTCTGGGAGGCTAAGGTGGGTGGATTGCCTGAGCTCACAAGTTTGGGACCAGCCCAGAAAAATAGCCAGGGGGTGGTGGTGCCTGTAGCTCAATGGGTGGGGCGCCAGCCACGTACACTGAGGCTGGTGGGTTTGAACCCAGCCTGGGCCTGCTAATCAATAATGACAACAGCAATAAAAAAAATAGCCCGGCATTGTGACAGGCACCTGTAATCATCAATAGGCATTTTTTTTTAAGGCAGAGTCTCACTATGTCGCCCTCGTTAGAGTACTATGATGTCACAGCTCACAACAACCTCAAACTCTCAGGCTTAAGTGAATCTCTTGCCTTATCCTCCCAAGTAGCTGAGACTACAGATGCTTGCCATATTGCATGGCTATTTTTTGTTGCAGTTGTCATTGCCTTTCAGCTGGCCCAGGCCAGGTTTAAATCCGTCACCTTCAGTGTATGTGGCTGGTGCTGTAACCACTGTGCTATAGGTACCAAGCCCCATCAATAAGCACTTAGTACACCTTGTCTGAGATTTTATACAAAGAAAATGTAAAGTGAATGACAATAACATGATTTCACTATGACTTTTTTTTTCTTTTTGAGACAGAACATCTCACTTTATTGCCCCCAGTAGAATACCGTGGCATCACAGCTCACAGAACCTCAAATTCTTGGTCTGAAGCAATTCTCTCATCTCAGCCTCCCAAGTAGCTGGGACTATAGGCATCTACCCCAACACCCAGCTATTTTTTTTTGTTTTTGAGACAGTCTCAAGCTGTTGCCCTGGGTAGAGTGCCATAGCATCACAGCTCACAGCAACCTTAAAATCTTGGGCTCAAGGTATTCTCTTGCCTGAGCCTCCCAAGTAGCTGGGACTGTAGGTGTCCACCACAATGCCCAGCTATTTTTTGTTGCAGCTGTCATTTTAGCAGGCCTGAGCTGAGTTCGGACCTGCCAGCCTTGGTGTATGTGGTCAGTGTCCTACTCACTGAGCTACAGGTGCTGCCTAAATTCCTGTTCTTATACATGTGTTTAAAGTAATGAAAAATGCATCAAAAGTCAGAACTTAAAGGGTCAATCTACCATAATAGGGTTAATGCAAAGTTTATTAGACTGTTTTTCTATCTTTTTGCCTGCTAAAAACTGTGGTTTCTATGCTATGAGTAGCTTGAGATAAGATACTAGCACTCAGCAGAAAACCCAAGGTCAGTTAGTCATTTGGAACTAAGGAAAGAAAAATAAAGGGGGTTCTCTTTACTTTTTAAAACAGCAGCCACTTTTATTTCTTAATTGGCACTGCTCTGTCTGGATCTTACAGTAACTGGGCATATTTTTAACAAATGACTTTTTGAAATTTATATGGTATTATAAAACTTGATTTCTTCCCTTCCATTTGTGCTTGAAAAGTGAACAAAAAAGTATCAGCTATTAACCTATACTAATTTTCAAACTCTGTATTTTATTATTTATTTATTTATTTATTTATTGAGACAGAGCCTCAAGCTGTCACCCTAGGTAGAGTGTGGTGGCATCACAGCTCACAGCAACCTCCAACTCCTAGGTCAAGCAATTCTTCTGCCTCCACCTTCCAAGTAGCTGGGACTATAAGCGCCCACCACAACGCACAGCTATTTTTTGGTTGCAGCGTTTGGCAGGCCGAGACTGGATTTGAACCCACCAGCTCAGGTATATGTGACTGATGCCTTAGCCGCTTGAGCCACAGGTGCCAAGCCTAAACTCTGTATTTTCAAATACATAACAAAAATGGCCATGCTTACAAACAAATGCACCCCATTTCCTGTGGTACTCTGGATAGACATATGCCTTTACCCTGATAGCTGATTGCAGAGCCCACTACCCACAATGCCAGTGAAGCAGTGGTCTGACTGGTCACACCCCATTCCCAAAGAATTGGGCTCTGCAAATCAAATGGGGAAATGTTAAATTAGGCACTTAGTTGGACATGAGCAGGGCAGGTGGTGGATACGGTTAGGCAATTTTGGCAATATTGCAGTGTCTTAAGTGAGGAGGGCCTGAATTGTAACACTACATTAACATAGGAATGGGGCTGATCAAAAACTTAAAAGTGAAAAAAAAAAAAAAAAACACCTTACAAGTGAATTCTCTGGAGATAAAAACCAATCAATGTCCCAAAGACTTTCTAACATAAACAGACGAATGTGGTCATATGTTATACTATTTTTTTTTTTTTTTGGAGACAGAGTCTCACTATGTCGCCCTCAATAGAGGGCTGTGATATCACAGCTCACAGCAAACTCTTGGGCTTAAGCAATTCTCTTGACTCAGCCTCCTGAGTAGCTGGGACTACAGGTGCCAGTCACAATGCCTGGCTATTTTTTGTTGCAGTTGTCATCGTTTACCTGGCCTGGGCCAGGTTTGAACCCATCAGCCTTGATGTATGTGGCTGATGCTGGAACCACTGTGCTACAGGCACCAAACCTTAATTTTGTATTCCTTTTCCTCCTTCATTTTCCTAATACCCTAGTAGAACTTGAAGAATGGCTCTTTTAAATAAATAAAATGGGGGATATGTGGGCGGTTGACAGGCTGAATTCCTCAGGGACCTTGCAATTCAGGGTAAAGTGCTCAGTCAGGGGAATGTCTACATGATTATCCCTGCACGGAGAAATCATCAGTGCGGCCATTTGAGACCATCAACTGGTAGCTTAGGCTAGAGAAGCTGAGATGTCTATCTGAGAAGATGACATTGGCTCTCCCTCCTCTCTAGTCCAGATGCACCCTTATCTGGCCACTTCAGATGTTCCATTACCATATGTCCTTGCTTACCCCTTACTCAACCTTCCTGGGGGCTGTAATCTCCCCTCTCTCAATTTTAACTTGGACTGCTGACTAGTGAGTGCCATGTATCCTTGCTGTATACTCTGCTATGTGCACAATAAAAAGACTCCAGGAAACAGGACAGGGACTGCATTGTTCCTATGCTGCCACCCTAGGCACATGGAACAGTGTGTGCCCTTATTGGCTTCTGGTTTTATGCACTGTTTGGTGTAAGTTTCATCCTTTCCTCAGTGCCATCTCCCTTGCTGGCCACGGTCCCAAGTTGGGGTCTACTAGACACTCAACACTCCTGGTTTCTTTTCCAAAGTCAAGCTGTGCTCATCTTGTAGGCAGTGCAGGAATCACGTGAGTCAGAGACTCACCAGAACAGTTACCAAGGAGGCTTATTCTGGAACCTTTCCATGCACCCTCAGAGGAACCTCACTTGCATCTCTTCCTTGTTCCTGACCTTCTCATTGTCCCTAAGCCTGAACCCCTCCTGAGTGATCTCTCCGTGCAGGATGCTAAAAGCCTCTCAGCCACTGAGAAACCCACTTTCTCCCAAGGCCCTGTGTAAGTTATTTTTTTGTCTGTTTGGGGGACCAAAAAAGCAAAATTCTACCTGCCACTTTATCTTGGAAGCTGCCAATGTAGATACTCTTTTTTTTTTTTCTTTTTTGAGACAGAGTTTCACTTTGTCACCCTCAGGAGAGTGCCATGGCATGATAGCTCACAGCAACCTCAAACTCTTGAGCTCAAGTGATTCTCTTGCCTCAGCCTCCCAAGAAGCTGGGACTACAGGCACCCACCACAACGCCTGGCTATCTTTTGGAGACCAGGTCAAGCTTTTGCTCAGGCTAGTCTAAAACTTATGAGCTCAAGCAATCCACCCACCTTGGCCTCCTAGAGTGCTAGGTTTATAGGCGTGTGCCACTATGCCCAGCAAAATAATATTCTTTTTCCTCCTTTCCCTTCTTTGGCCTTCATTTGTGGATAAAATGAGTATTTGAGTGAGCACCTCAAAGCCAAAACCTTAGAATCTGAGAGGTCCTGGTAGTCAAAGAGCTCCCAGTTCTCTTGCCAGGGAATATTGTGTTAATCCCTCCCCTGTCACTTCTCACCTGGAAGATTCACATCTTTTCTGGTCTAGCAGTGCTGTTTTGACTTTACTTTTTCTTTTTAATTCTCTTTTTCATGTGCATTGGGCTTCGAACCTGGTGCACATGTAAGATTAGAAGATTCCCCTGTAATGAAGCCCAAAGCCCATTCATGGTCTATCTCTGGGACATGTTTGTGGGTTATTCTCTCAACTAAAACTATTCAGAAGTGCCGGGAGCCAAAACCTAAAAAAAAAAAAGGCTTATCAGGAATATTCACAGCCAGAATATCAGGATTATCACAGCTGGAAAGTATTTATGGGCGGGTAGGGCATTGTTACCCTTGGCTCCAGGAACTTGGTTCCAGACACTAAAAACATCACACCTGTTGTCAGAAACCCCCCACCCTAACTCACCCACAAGTATTTAAATATCTGTTAAAAAATAAAGTTTTTAGAGCTTGATCAGAATCCTGTCTTGCTCTCGCTTCTTCATGTCTCTTGTCTCTTTCACACTCTCAATACCCCTGCCCTAGGTCCCTGCTGAACTAGCCCCGCAGGCCAGGGCACAGAAGTATCAAAGTAAGCAGAAAAAATACTCATCCAGGGGATCACTGGTACCTTTCTAAAAGCCCCTTAATGTCTATAAGCTATTTTCCTTTCCAATCTCAGAATGAAACACTACCAAAGACACACACACAGGATTCCCTACTCCCACCCTCCTACCAGCCTCTATATGAAAAGTCCAAGCCCTTACCTTGCCTTTGAATGTGGTTCTTACTGGAATAATAACAGCATCTTACTGATTCCTTCATGTGACTGTGTTTATTGGGCCTTTTTCTGTAAAGCAGAAAAAGGGGGCTGGTCAGTAGGACTTTGCATACAATGGCAGAAGATACCTGGGTCTTCACCCCCCAATTTCATGTTGAACTTCAAGTGAAAAGTGTCGTCTCTTACATGTTCAGATTTAGAGTGTGTGTGGCTCTGCTGGATTGGTCTTCTATAAGCAGGTGTGGTAAATTTCTCCTTTGAACTACTCATCATAATAACCTCAATCAAAAAATGTTCCTGGTTGTGGTGGTGCCCATAGCTCAATAGGTAGGGCGCCAGCCACATACACCCAGGCCGGTGGTTCGAACCCGGCCCAGGCCAGCTAAACAAGGACATCTGCAACCAAAAAATGGCCAGGCATTATGGTGGGTGCCTATAGTCCCAGCTATGTGGGAAGCTGAGGCAGGAGAATCGCTTAAGCTCAGGAGTTTGAGGTTGCTGTGAGCTGTGACTCCATAGCACTCCACTGAGGGTGACATGGTAGTATTCTGTTTCAAAAAAAAAAAAAAAAAGTTCCTGGTTGTGATTACACTGGGTATCTAAAAACATAACAAGGAGATTGTGTGTGGGGTCTTGTTACATTGTCATCAAGCAGGATATGAAAGCTATGAGACAACGGTGGGGAGGGAGGTGGGGAATGCACTGGACTCATTGCCATCTGATTCTCGGCTCAATTCTCCCATAGAAGTCTTTAAGACCTTGCCCGGACTTCAAGATGTAGAATTAACCAGTCTATTTATTGACAGAAGTATATACAGTGCAGGTGAAGAAAATATTTAGTATAGGCTGGGTGCAGTGGCTCATGCCTGTAATCCTAGCACTCTGGGAGGTCAGGCCGGTGGATTGCCTGATTTCACAGGTTCAAGAACAGCCTGAGCCAGAGTGAGACCGGTGTCTAAAAATACTGGTCATTGTGGCAGGCGCCTGTAGTCCCAGCTGCTTGGGAGGCTGAGGCAAGAGAATTGCTTGAGCCCAAGAGTTTGAGGTTGCAATGTGGTGTGATGCCATGGCACTCTACTGAAGGCAACAAAGTGAGACTCTGTCTCAAAATAAAAAAGAAAAAATATGCCTGTAGTCCCAGCTACTTGGGAGGCTGAGGCAAGGGAATCGCTTTAGCCCAAGACTTTGAGGTTGCTGTGAGCTGTGACAGCACAGAACTCTACTTAGGGAGACATACTGAGACTCTGTCTCAGCAAAAAAAAAAAAAAAAAGACAAAAGAAAAAAGAAAGAAAGAAAGAAAGAAGGAAAAGAAAATATTCAGTGTTAAAAATTGTCTACATAGGGCAGCGCCTGTGGCTCAGAGAGTAGGGTACTGGCCCCATATACCAAGGGTGGAGGGTTTGAACCTAGCCCCAGAAAACTGCAACAAAAAGTAGCCCGGCTTTGTGGCAGGCACCTGTAGCCCCAGCTACTCGGAAGGCTGAGGCAAGAGAATTGCCTAAGCCCAAGAGCTGGAGGTTGCTGTGAGCTGTGATGCTACAGCACTCTACAGAGGGTGACAAAGTGAGACTCTGTCTCTTAGAAAAAAAAAAAGATCTGAGAATCCAGAAGGCAGAAATAATTTGGGCTTTATTCCCTAAATATCAGCATCTGAAGGGCTGAACAGTAATTTCTCCCAGAAATAAAAAGTGAGGCTGCTAGGGCGGTGCCTGTGGCTCAGTGGGTAGGGCACCGGGCCTATATACCGAGGGTGGAAGATTCAAGCTCAGCCCCAGCCAAACTGCAACAACAACAACAAAAAAAGTGGCTGCGGGGCGGCGCCTGTGGCTCAGCGGGTAGGGCGCCGGACCCATATACCGAGGGTGGTGGGTTCAAACACGGCCCCTGCCAAACTGCAACAACAACAACAAAAAAAAAAATAGCCGGGCATTGTGGCGGGCGCCTGTAGTCCCAGCTACTCGGGAGGCTGAGGCAAGAGAATCGCCTAAGCCCAGGAGTTGGAGGTTGCTGTGAGCTGTGTGATGCCACGGCACTCTACCTAGGGCGATAGAGTGAGACTCTGTCTCTACAAAAAAAAAAAAAAAAAAAAA
Source organism: Loris lydekkerianus (assembly GCA_963574355.1). Taxonomy (NCBI): domain Eukaryota; kingdom Metazoa; phylum Chordata; class Mammalia; order Primates; family Lorisidae; genus Loris; species Loris lydekkerianus. The sequence goes on along the minus strand of CAUYPK010047314.1, from coordinate 4,418 downwards.
AGTGGCTGCGCATTGTGGCAGTCGCCTATAGTCCCAGCTACTTGGGAGGCTGAGGCAGGAGAATCACCTGAGCCCAGGAGTTGGAGGGTTAGAGGTTGGTGTGAGCTGTGTGAGGTAACGGCCCTATACCGAGGGCAATAGAGTGAAACTGTGTCTCTCTAAAAAAAAAAAAAAAGGTGCACCTGTGGCTCAAAGGGGTGGGTTCTAAACCTGGCCCTGGCCAAAAACTGCAAAAATAAATATAATAATAATAATTTTAACATTTCTAACTAAATACACTTAAAATACTATACAATGGGTAGGGAGGCAAATGGAACCAGTTTTTTTTTTGTTTTTTTTTTTCAGTTTTTGGCCAGGGCTAGGTTTGAACCTGCCACCTCAGGCATATGGGGCTGTGCCCTACTCCTTTGAGCCATAGGCACGTGCCAAGGAACCAGTTCTTTTTTAAAGCAATAAAATGTAGAAAAACATCCTGCTTTGCTTTCCCACTGATTCTCTGGAAAAGGAATTATATTAAAATGGAGTTAGGCTTGCTTCTCTTCAACCCAACAGTTTTGAATAAAAAGTGGGAGATGAGGGCAGAGCAGAGGGTGGAGAAATAATCTCTAGATCATAAAATGTTTTGCCTAGAAGTCAACCTGTTTATCCCAAGGACATAAAGAGTGGTTAGATATTGAAGTCAGAATAGACCAAAGTTCAGGTGCTGAGGAAAGGAGAGAAACGTAAAAGAAATTCAATTAAAGAGTATTTTGTTTGGACTACCAAGGACAGAACTGTTCAGTTAATTGTTTATGAGCAAAAAATAGGGATTATGCCTGGGCTTGTCATAGGTAAAACGAGGATTATCATCTAACTCATAATGGGAAGGGTTGATTTTTGCAGTGAGTTACTCTTAAGAACACAGAGGATGAGAAATTTTTCTCTCTCTTTTTTTTTTTTTTGAGACAGAGTCTCGAGATGTCACCCTGGGTAGAGTGCCATGGTGTCACAGTTCACAGCAACCTCAGACTCTTGGGCTTAAGAGATTCTCTTGCCTCACCCTCCGAAGTGCTGGGACTACAGGTGTCCACCACAATGCCAGGCTATTTTGTTGTTGTTGTTGTTGTTGCAGTTGTTGTTTTAGCTGGCTGGAGCCCGGTTCGAACCTGCAAGCCTGGGTGTATGTGGCCAGCGCCCTACCCACTGAGCTGTGGGTACTGCCCTTTTCTCTCTCTTTTTTTTTTGAGACAGACTCTTACTCTATTGCCCTGAGTAGAGTGCTGTGGCAGCATAGCCCATACCATCCTCAAACTCTTGGGCACAAATGATCCTCTTAACTTAGCATTCCAATTAAATGAGACGACAGGCATCCACCACAATGCATGGCTAGCTTTTGTAAGAGAGATGGGGTCTTGCTCTTGGTCAGGCTGTTCTCAAACTACGAAGCTTGAGTAATCCACCCCCCTTAGCCTCCAATAGTGCTAGAATTATAGGATTTAGCCAAAAGGCCTGCCTAGGATGTGGAATTTTTTAATTATAGCTACTTACCAGCATGAATTATACACACCGTCATCTCCCACTACATTCCTTTGTACTATACATGTATTTCATGTAGCTTTTTACCAGTGGTGAACTATATAAAATTGGTGATGTGGCTTGCTGATGAAGGGGTGTCTCAGGGAAACTTGCCCTTTTCCCCTAGGTTGGTTCACTGAAAACATCAACTCACATTTATGGTAGATTAATAAGAGAAAGGTTTATTTCCAAATGCCATGCACATGGGGGAACCACAAGAATAATTTCCCTAAGTTTCAGTGATAGTGGCTTTTAAAGATGACTTTTGAAGGGAGGGAAGAGAAACTGGAAAGTATACATGTTGCAAGTGGTTCTTAAGAGGGGATGGGTAGATGGTGGGAAACATTGATTAGCAAATTAATCTGAGAGACAGGTATTGTGCTTTAAATGACCTTAGGGTCAGGTCTATTAACATGTGATAAGGAGTCTAGCAGCCCTTTAAGATTTTAGGTAGATAGAGGAAAGTCTTCCTTCAGAGTTTCCTGATTATGTATAGCCTTTATTTTAAAATAATCTTTATACCAAGGAATTATATTTTGGGGTGAAATTTTCTTAGCTCCTTCACTGACTTTTGTGAGTACTTGTGTCAAATTATTAAACTTGTGGAGGGGGTTAAGGGAGCACCTGACTCATAAGCAGATGCTCAAAATTATAGAAGGGCCTTGGGGCTTGCTCATTGTCACCTGAAGTGAGATCAGTGTGGTGGGACCAAGACTGGAACTTGTGACCAAGACTGGAACTTGTGACATCAGTGTCAACTCTGGGGGGTTGACTTTTGCAGATACAGTTCTTACTAAAATATTGGTTGTTTTCCAGCAAACTACATGTATTTGGTGTCACAAGTGTTTAAAAAGACATCTCAGGGCAGTGCCTATGGCTCAGTGAGTAGGGTGCTGGCCCCATATACCAAGGGTGGTGAGTTCAAACTTGGCCCTGGCCAAACTGCAACAACAACAAAAAAAAAATAGCTGGGCGTTGTCACGGGCACCTGTTGTCCCAGCTACTTGGGAGGCTGAGGCAAAAGAATCACCTAAGCCCAAGAGCTGGAAGTTGCTGTGAGCTGTGATGTCACAGCACTGTACCGAGGGTGACAAAAGTTTAAAAAAAAAAAAAAAAAAATAGACATCTTGGAAGCCTTGGCTGGAAGGAAATTGCAACTGTCCCAGGAAGGGAGGGTATGTTCTCTGGTACACAGGTTTTCACACCAGAAATTGTGCAGTGATTCTACTTCCCCTCCTGTTGTCAATGGATACTGTGGGTTTAGGGGAGAGAAGCTCTGAGGTCAGATTTCTTCTCCCCATTCTTCTGCCTCCAGGTGATTCCCACACTTTTATGCACAGGCACACTAGACAGTGATGTGCTTTTACCCTTCTCAGGCAGGGCTCCACCCTCTGGAATCCAGCCCACAGTTTCTCTACTCCTCGAGCTTCACCAGTTCCCGACCCCAGTGTCTAGAAGACTCGTGGGTTATTCTCAGCCTCTGACCTTGAATCTGTATTAGAAACACGGTCCTTCTTCAGCCATGCTGCTGGCCCAGGCAATGACAATCTCATCTACTTGCATGGAACAAAAATAAGCCTGAATGTGTTCCAGCCTGGGCAATTATCTCTGGCACTGTCACACCAAGGAAGTGACAGAGGCAAAGACAGAAATCAAAGGGATATTTTATTAAGACAAAGTTTGTAGACATTCCTGGAAAAAAAAAAAAACACAAATTACAGATGGATCTTTGAACATTCTTAAGGGGCATTTGGGAGCTGCGGTACTTATACATGACAAGGCATACAGAGGGAAAAAGAACTAGGGCCATGGTTACTGAGGGGAAATGGTTACATTCTTGGGAAGCTTAGGAAATTTACATTTTACATATGAGAAGCTGAATGTCTGAACAGAAAAAAGAGAGTGAAGGAAGAATCAGTTAAGTTCATGTCCCTGGGTATGTGGAAGAACAATTTATCTTGTCTCTGTCCTACCTCTGGGAAGACAAACTTATAATAAATATTATTTTTTAATTAAAAAAAATTTTTTTGAGACAGAGTTTCACTATGTCACCCTGAATAGAGTGTTGTAGCATCACAGCTCACAGCAACCTCAAACTCTTGGGCTTAAGTGATTCTCTTGCCTCAGCCTCCCAAGTAGCTGGGACTATAGGCACCCACCACAATACCTGGCTATTTTTTTGTTGCAGTTGTCATTGTTGTTTAGCTTGCCGGGACTTCGTTCGAAGCCTCGGTGTATGTGGCTGGTGCCCTACCCACTGACGTACGGGCACTGCCAATAGTAAACTTTTTTTTTTTTTTTGCAGTTTCTGGCCGGGGCTGGGTTTGAACCTACCACCTCTGGCATATGGGCTGGTGCCCTACTCCTTTGAGCCACAGACGCCACCCCAGTAGTAAACTATTCTAAATGGCACACAAACTTTGCGTTCACCCTCTATGTAATTTTTTACCACAAAAGGTAAATATATAATTGTTAATGTTGTTTCCATGAGTGAAAAACATGTATTTACTGTGTGCATACATATACACATACATTGTTGCGTGACCTGAGATGCAAACGAACAGAAGCTTTGCTGTAGGTGTAAACTCGCTCCTGTAATTATTAATCCAAGAAACAGAGTATACACCATAATATAGCATATAGTGTATAGCATATAGCAAAGTTTTTTATTTTAAGTGTAGGTTTTATACCTTTTTAGTCAGTACATACTTAATCTCTTAACGATTAGTTTCCTCCTTTTCTTACTTTATTTTTTACATATCAATACAATCACCTCTTAGTAAATCTCTCCTATTTTCAAGACAATGACTAATCTCTAAGCAGGGCACAAAGACGGAAGTAGCCCCAGGGGAACAAAGTTAATA
>CAUYPK010047312.1:0-10306 GCA_963574355.1 Loris lydekkerianus | reverse complement strand
AAATGCTCATCATCCCTCATTATTAGAGAAATGCAAATTAAAACCTCCCTGAGATATCATCTAACCCCAGCGAGAATGGCCTATATCACAAAATCTCAAAACTTCAGATGCTGGCATGGATGTGGAGAGAAAGGAACACTTACACTGCTGGTGGGACTGCAAACTAATACAACCTTTTTGGAAGGAAGTATGGAGAAACCTCAAAGAACTCAAGCTAGACCTCCCATTTGATCCTGCAATCCCATTACTGGGCATCTGTCCAGGAAAAAAACCCTTTTATTATAAAGACACTTGTACTAGGCTGTTTATCACAGCCCAATTTATAATTGCTAAAATGTGGAAGCAACCTAAAGGTCCTTCAACCCAGGAATAGATTGGTAAGCTGTGGTACATGTATACCAGGGAATATAATTCAGCCATTAAAAAAAATGGATATTTTGCAGCATTTGTACTAACCTGGATGGAGGTGGAACACATTATTTTTAGTAAAGCATCACAGGAATTGAGAAGTATGAATCCTATGTATTCAATTTTGATATGAGGACAATTAATGGCAATTAATGACACAGGGGGGCTTGGGGGAAGAGGAAACCAGGCAGAGAAGGAGGGAGTGGGTGAAGGAAAGGAAAAGAAGAAAAAAAAAAAGACAAGAAAAGAAAATAGTGACTAATTCTCACATAAATTGGATTTAATTTTGACCAAAGTATATTACTTAAACATTAATTTTTTAATTCAACTTGTTAATATGTTGTTTGGGATATTGCATCCTCATTTATAAGTGAAATATGTTTGCAATTTCCCCTTTATAATAATATATTCTCTCCAATTTTAATATCAGGTGTATCCAGATCAAGTAGAATGATTTTGAAGTATTTCTTCTTTTTCTGTTGTCTATAAGATTTGGCATGATCTGTTCTTTGAAATTATTTTTTACTTTTATTTATAAATATTAGTTGTCTATTTTTTGAGACTTAAAAAAAAAAATAAGAAGTTAACTGATGATCCCATACTGAATCTCAGAGTCAAAACATTCTATAATAGACATACTCTTATTTGACAATGTGAATGTTACTTTCTTTGCATTATTATTATTGCTTAATATTACAATGCAGCAATTCTCTGATTTTTTTCTGAATGTACTTATGTTTTTTCATTCTTTACGAGGTTTTTATTTCTAGTCCTTATCTTAAACATTGTTATTGTTATTAAATTTTAAGCTTCTTTAATTTTGTGAAGGCAAAAAATGAAACCTAATTACCACATGTATATGTAAAAATTAAAATAAAATAAAATAAAAAATGAGGAATGATCCAAAGAAAATAGCAAGAGATATTAAGAGATAGAAGAACATATCCTGCTCATGGCTTGGAAGAATCAATGTTGTCAAAAATTTCTATACTTCCCAAAGCAATCTACAGATTTCATGCAATCTCCATTTAAATACTAATTTCATACTTCAAGAATCTTGAAAAAATACTTCTATATTTCATATAGAACCAGGGGAAAAAGAACCAAATACCCAATGCAATCCTACAAAATAAGAACAAATCTGATGGCATCACTTTACCAGACTTCAGGTTATATACTACAAGTCTATAATGATCAAAACAACATGTATTGATAAAATTAGAAACATAGACCTATGGAACAGAACAGAGAATCTAGAGCTGAAACCAGCCTCCTATTGCCATCTGATCTTTGACAAAGCAAATAAAAGCATATCCTGAGGAAAAGAATCCCTATTCAATAAACAGTAAAAGAACTGGTTAGCCACATGTAAAAAATGGAACCTGGACCCACCAGCTCTTCCCACTTAACTCAGGATGGTTAAGATTTAAATCTAAGCCATGAAACCATAAAAACCCTAAGATAAAGAATTGGAAAAACTCTTACTCTTATCTGCCTAGGGAAAGAATTCATGAAGAAGACCTCACTGGCAATCACAACAGCTAAAATAAATAAATGGGATCTGATCAAGTTAAAAAGCTTCTGCTCTGCTCTGCTAGGACATAATCAACAAAGCAAAGGGACAACCATCAGAATGGGAGAAGATATTTGCATACTAGGAATCCAACAAAGGGCTAACAACCAAAATCTACAAAGAACTCAAGAAAATCAACAAGAAAAGAGCAAACAATTCCATTAAAAACTGGATGAGAGACTTAAACAGAAATTTTTTCTCATGAGGATAAATGGCCAACAAACACATTTAAAAAATGCTCATCATCCCTAATCATCAGAGAAATCTGAATCAAAACCACTTTGAGATATCACCTAATGTCAATAAGAATGCCACATCACAACTTTCCAAAGCACCAGGTGTTGGTGTAGTTGTGAAGACAAGAGAACCCTGGTCCACTATTGGTGGGAAAAGTATGGAGAATCCTCAAAGAACTAAAGTAGACCTACCATTTGATCCTGGAATATCATTACTAGGTATATACACACACACACAGAAAGACAGTTTGCTGTAAGGACCAAGATGTGGGAACCACCCAGGTGCTCTTCGACATGCGAATAGATTAATAAAATGTATGTGTATACACACACACACACACAAACACACACACACACACTATGCAACCATTTAAAAAAAAAAAACTCTGATCTAGTGTCTTTCTAACATCTTGGATAAAACCAAAGACCACTCTTCTAAATCAAGGGTTCTCAACTTTCCTACTACCGTGACCCTTTAATACAGTTCCTCCTGTTGTGGTGACCCCCAACCATAAAATTATTTTCGTGGCTACTTCATAACTATAATTTTGCTACTGTTATGAATCATAATGTAAATATATGATGTGCAGGATGTATTTAGGCAACCCCTGTGAAAGGGTCATTCCACTCCCAAAGGGATCGCAACCCACAGGTTGAGAACCACTATAACAAGAATGGAGAAACGAACACCACAGGTACTTAATACTAAATTGGAACTGATCAATCAACACATATGTGAACATATGGAAGTAAATCTCCATGAAAATCAGCAGGGGGGGGGCAGGGAGAAGCGGATGAGTAAGTGCACACCTCACAGATATGGTGCCCATGGTCTGGGGAAAGGATACACTTACCACCTAGACTCAGTCTGTGCAAAAGCAAATCATGTAAACTAAACATGTGTATCCCTTACTATTCTGAAACAAAAATAAAAAAACAAAGAGAGCATTAACCATAAGTATGCACGAGTTTTTGATAGATCCCAAAAGTGGAAAACACCAGCAACTGACACTATCTCGACTTAGTCTTCACCTCGCTGCTTCCTCGTGCCCCATTTTGATCTTTATCTTTCTCTACAAACTGACTTTTCTGTGTGTTTTCTTGTCTATATCATATATGTCTTTTTCAATTCGAGTCTTACCAGAGGCTATTGTTTCTAAATTCTAATACCAAATTCCTCCAAAAGAGAATGTTTAGGTCAAGGCTGTGCACGAACTTGCCCCTGACTCATTGTTTAGGAAGGTAGATTTTTACAGTGCAAAAAATGTCTGTGATGGAGCCAGCGGACTATTCTTAATGAAAAGCCCCCATAAAAATCTCCACTTATGCCTATACCGATAGACCATTTGTGTCTGTTAGTTATATAGTTAAAATGGGCCAGATTCAAGTGCCCATGCGAGTCCAAACATTTTATTTTAAAGGAGATTTAAAGTAATTCAACACAGGTGATGTTGAAGCATTTGAATAAACACTCTTTTAACTTTCCTTTTATGGTATCACTTCTCCCTTTGCCAGTAAATCCATAGAGGGAAATCTCAAGTACACAACGCCAAAATAAAGTTTATGAGAAAGTTCATGATGCATTGCCTGTAATGAATTTCCATGATTTATTGCCTAATATAATCATCTATGAGTGCATGAATTTTGTTTCAGGCAAAATAAAGTGCTTCATTCATGCTTTCATATTTATTATGCAGATAATTGGATGAATTGAAACCTACTGAATATCTGGTTCAGAAGAAATAGTGGCCTTAATGCTCGGAGGCAGGAAATTTTCCAGAGTTCATTATTTACTATATTAAAGAGAAAAGAACATAAGACTTTGGCAAGACATGTGTCATGTTGTACAGCAAGTAGGTGGAATTTTCCAGGAAGTATTAACAGGTGTGCTTTTGGGTATCCTGTCAGAAACCTTCTCTTCTTGTAATGAGAGCAAACACAGAGAACCTGACATCTTTCAAAATTGAGGGAATAATTCTGGTTTGTTTCGTTGACGCTTTTAGGAAATCTACAGTTCTAGTTCAAATATAACTAGATGGATGGTTGGAAATACCTCTTGTGATTGTATAATCCCATAATGCAACTTTAGGGCTGGGGGCACTAAATCCTGAAAGTCTGAGTCAAGTGGCCTTGAATAGCACTATATTAAGGGGGTGTTGTTTTTTATTTCCTAAGGCTTTTGTCTCTTTGGGATTCCTTGCTTTCCATGTCCTTACTTGTTCTGCCAACCATAAAAGTGTCAACCTTTTGCACTTTTCATAAACACTTGAACACAAAATCACTCACGTTAATCATTTGTGGATGATCAGATTTCACTGAAGAAATGGGGATAAAGGATGGGATTCTACCCTATGCAGAAGAAAAACAAAGCTTTCCTCTCCATGTCCTTTTGTACAACTCTGCTGCCTCTCGGGAGGTTCTGCTCTGCAAAATTTTCTGTAAAGAAGAACTCCACTTTTGCTGCCTACTCCAGTATCCTCCTTCCATCCCTCTGCTGCAAATTCTTACTCCCAGTTTTCCCTAGGGCAGCTTGGGAAAGAAGCCCTGTTCTTCTCCATCCTGATGCAGAACACCCTTTTCCTACACTTATAGTCTGATGACATTTTAGTTTCTTGAAAAACTTATCTTCTATCTCAAACACTTGTCAGAACTTTTTTTCCAAATAAAAACAATTTTCCACCAAAAGGAAGTCTGTTTTCAGCTATGTGAATATTTTTCATTTCTCTCTCTCTACACATATAAGAGTAAACACATACACACATACATACGCACACGTACACACACACACACACAACTTTGTTCTGCCAAGGGAAGAATTAATGAGTGGTTTTAGTACAGCATTTAAAAAAATACACAGTTTACTACACATTTTGGTTTAATTTTTTGATCACATCCCTACTCAAAAATATTCATGTGTTTACCTCAGTGTGGATTCCTTACTAATCCTAGCATTCCTGTCTCCTGCCAAAAATAATTGGTAGGAAAAGATACGGGGGATGCAAACAGTACCATCTTGAGTCTAGGATGAAAAAGTAAGGTAGCTACAAAGTATAAATAAGATTAGGTACATAATTATATTAGGAAGAGATTAATTATAAAGAACTGAATATCCAACTGGATGAATTTTATGAATTTTTTTCTTTATGTTTTGGTCCTGGATCCAATTTTTATTGGCATGTTTGTTAATGACTAAAACCTCAGTTTGCATTTTCTAAGATTACATCCTTATGTTTTAGGATGATCCACACACCACTAATAATTCAGGTGGAAAGCACCTTATACCATCTTTAAAATTTTCAGAATACTCTATTTAGAGAAAGAATTGATAATTTTATAAGAAGTAGACTAAAATTCTAACTAACTCTATCAGGAAAATTTGTAGAACAGTGAAATAGGGGGAATTATGTATTAATACAAATTAATTGATATGTAAAGTTTTCCTTTCAGAATTTTTTAATTTTTATTTTTAATTATTATGGGTATATAATTGTTATATACATTTATGGGGTACATGTTATGTTTTGACACAAGCATACCATGTGTAATGATCCAATCAGGGTAAATGGGGTATCTTTCTCTGCAACCATTTATCATACCATCAAAAATAATTTTTTAAATATGTTTTTTCTTTAAGAGAGAAAGCGTTTTTTCACCTTTGTGGACAAAAAGATGAGACAATAAACCTAAGTAAGAAGATCATGATACTTATCTCAATGATTATTACAAGCTCCTTAAAGGAAAAAGAGGTTTATGCAAAACAAGCTAAAACTCAATGGGAAGAACTCATACAGTAACATACAACCATCACTATGTATTATTTTAACTTCAAGGACCAAGATACTATAGTTACTGTGAAAAATAAACTGGGGATGAAATCATAAAAAAAAAAAAAAAAAAAAAAGATTTTTGGAGATACTACAGTAGAAACACTTGAAGAAATTGGCCTGGGGGAATACTTTATGAATGCTTTTCATATTCATATGAAACGGGGGAGGAGGCCCCCCAGGCAATTGAAGCAATACAAAAATACATTACCGGGATCTGATCAAACTCAAAAGCTTCTGCACAACTAAGAACACAGTAAGTAAAGCAAGCAGACAGCCCTCAGAATCGGAGAGAATATTTGCAGGTTATGCTTCTGACAAAAGTTTCATAACCAGATCCACAGAGAACTCAAACTTATTAATAAGAAAAGAACAAGTAATCCCATTTCACTGTGGGCAAAGGACTTGAACAGAAGCTTCTCTGAAGATGATAGGTGCATGGCCTACAGACACATGAAAAAATGCTCATCATCTTTAATCACCAGAGAAATGCAAATCAAAACCACTTTGAGATGTCATCTAACTCCAGTAAAAGTGGCTCACATAACAAAATCCCAAAACTACGGATGTCAGCGTGGATGTGGAGAAAGGGAACACTTCTGCATTGTTGATGGGAGTGCAAGCTAATACATCCGTTTTGGAAAGAAGTATGGAGAATACTCAGGGATCTAAAAGTAGACCTGCCATTTGGTCCTGCAATTCCTCTACTCGGTGTATATCCAAAAGACCAAAAATCACTTTGTCAAAGATATTTGCACCAGATTGTTCATCGCAGCTCAATTCATAATAGCCAAGTCATGGAAGAAGCCCAAGTGCCCATCGACCCATGAATGGATTAATAAATTGTGGTATATGTATACCATGGAATATTATCCAGCCTTAAAAAAGATGGAGACTGTCCCTCTTTTATGTTTACATGGATGGAGCTGGAACATATCTACTTAGTAAAGTATCTCAATAATGGAAGAAAAAATATCCAATGTACTCAGTACTATTAATAAACCAATTTACAGTCACTCATACTTTCATATAAAGAATAGATCACAACTATGGACCAAGATGAAGAAGGGAGGAGGGGGGATTGGAAAGGAGGGGGGAGGTCAGCTCGAGGGAGGGTGAATGGTGGGGTCACACCTATGGTGCATAAAGCAAGGGTACATGTTGGATCTATTAGTACAGAGTATAAATTAACACAATAATTAAGTAAACGAGATGAGGTATATATTAACCAGTGTGATGTAAGCAATCCTAATTCTATATGAAATCAGCACATTGTACCCCATAAATGCATTAATGTATACATGATCTATATGTTTATGATTTAATAAAAAATATAGTATTAAAAGAAATAAGTAAATAAATAAAATAAAGAACCTGTAGACGGAAATGGAGTGTTCTGTTTTGTCACCTGTGAAAGGGGATTTGGAGAGCCCTGAGTGGTGTGGGCCTCTAGCACTTCCTGGAGAACAGTCTGGCAAGCACAGACCTTCACACTAACTTGACAGTTAAACCACACTATGAAAACAGGTGCGCCAGGTACCAGGCACAGTGGCACAGAGCATGACATCTTCTGATTCTCCACACATGGAGACAGTGTGGTAGACGCTGGCAGAAGGGGCGCACTCTGTTGACATGTCTGTGGTCTGTCTGCAGGTCAGTCTGCACTGACCCTGATTCATGTATCAGTCTTCTCTAGTGGGGGTGAGTAAACGTGGTTTAAATATGTTTAGACAATTAGGGAAAATCGTGTTTCTGAGTGTTCACACATGCAAACATAGGCGAAAGAACAAAGACATGATAGACCTCAAAAGGTTCTCGAAAGTGACCTTGAAATTTAATATCAGTAAGAAACTCATGTTGGAGAGTAAGAAACTGATAGTACTTTATGTTATAAACACCTTCAGGAAAGGCAGGCGGCATGTGACACACTTTCTTGTTAGCAGGAAATACTGACTGTCAGCCAAGAGAGGTCTCAACTAGACAAAATTTCTGACTCTTGCCTGTGTGTTTCTTTAGAGGACCTCTGGTTCTCACAGATGAGTGTGTTGAAATTAATTCATCCAACCAACATTTGTTCAAAGTTTGTTACGTGTGAAACTTTGCTCTGGGGATTCAGCACTCGGTCCTACTTTCATGGAGGTTTTGTTATACTGCCTGTAATTTATTTCAGAATTTCTCAGCATGGATGGCAAGGTAATTTTCTTTCACAGGGGCCCTTATCTCTCAAACTACACTCTCTTTCACTGTTACACTGGCCTAACTCATATATCAGACTATTTCAACTTCCAGCACAACATCATAAAGACAAATCCAGGTACTGTCAAATTTAAGGCACTCTCACAAGACTGGGTCAAACTGACCTTGAACCCCCGAGCTCAGGCAATCCAGCTGCCTCAGCCTCCCAGAATGCTGGGATTATATGCATGAGCCACCGTGCCAGGCCTTGAAGTTCGTTTTAAGATACACTGAATTTTATTGGAAATTCATGCATAGAAGTCAGTCTTAAACTCTAAGGAAAGGCTTGGCAGAAAGTCTAAGTTGTGTTGTAACAGTGCTGGAAATTAAAGCCACACAGCTGGGGAGAATCTTAGAGCAATGAGGAAGACAACATCTACTGTTCATGCAGAAAAAAGAAACCTAAAATGGAGACTTAAAAGGAGTGCCTTTTTTTTTTTTTTTAAGGGACAGAAAACAAAGGAAAAGGACTCTGGGAGGAGAAAATGCTCATCAGTGTTCACTGCTAGAAAAATCAAGGCAGACAAGGGCAAAACCATGTTCCCTGAACCAGGCCCGATGGAGGCAACCGGGAGAGCATCGTGGCGTTTCCTCCGCACATGTGGCCGAGCTAGGCCATTCCCTTCCTGGGAGCTGAACTTGAGGGAGGGGGGCCATTGGAGCTGGTTTGTGCATATGCACGGCCCTGAACGCTTTCATGCTCGCTTTCAATGACCCTGTGGGGTATGCCCTCAGGAGCTTGCCTGTTTAGCTTTTTCTGCTATGCTGTGAGTGACACCAGTGTCCTTCCAATGAGGCCATTTTTTTTCTATAAATTGTCCTCAGTTGGTTTCTTTAGCTTCTACACAGAGACACAAAAGTGACAAAGTAGTTTTGCTTTGCTTTTCATTTTTGATAATATAAACCATTGTTCTGTTTATTTTCTGAAGTAAAAGAGGAGGGAGGGAGGGATGATTGATTAAAACAAAGTCAGTGAGTTCACTGGATCAAATCCAGTCTACGGGTGCAGACAACTTCCCTGCAGAAGGGGAAGTTCAAATGCCTGTGAGCTAGTGTTGAGGTGAGGAGGGCAAGGTGCAGCCTCACTCCCTGCCCCCAGCTTTGCTCAGTGAAGGGGACAGAGTCCTATCTGCTGGGTGTAAGAAGAGCTGGGGGTGGGCAGCGCTTGTGGCTCAAAAGGGTAGGGCACCGGCCCCATATGCCTGAGGTGGCGGGTTCAAGCCCAGCCCTGGCCAAAAAAAAAAAAAAGAAGAAGAAGAAGTAGGGGTGGGAAGTGGCTTTGGAGCTGCAGAGGATCTTTGGAGCAGCTGCTGCCTGTTGGTCAGAAGCACCTGACCGTACCCGGGGGCTCAGCCGTGGCCTGAGGGCAGCAGTGTGGTGATGTCAGCTGTCCTTGTGTGACCGCTCTCCAGGAGCTCACGGCCACTCAGTTGTGGTCCAAGCGACAGCATGGCCAGGTTAACACTGAGAGCAAGATCTGACCAGTGGACCAGTGTCTGGGAATTCGAAGGAGACTGGAGACCAGGAGAAAATGGGGGACTCAAAGCACATGGGGCCACACAGTCACAGAGCGAGCAGAGCCCAGACCAGGAAAGAAGGTGACCAAAACCAGAGGGCAGGGAGAAGCGAGCGCGCAGCCCGCACTTGGGTCTGCGCCTGCGCTCCCCCGCCCCGGGGCTGGGCGCTGGCCCTCGCCACCCGCTCCGCCCTCCGCTCCGCCCTCCGCTCCGCCCTCCTCCCCCCCCGCCCTCCGCTCCGCCCTCCCCTCGGGCGCTCCGCCCTCCTCCTCTCCCGCCCTCCTCCCCCCCGCCCTCCGCTCCGCCCTCCCCTCGGGCGCTCCGCCCTCCTCCTCCCCCGCCCTCCGCCCCGCCCCTCCCCGCCGTCCCCTCGGCGCTCCGCCCTCCGCACCGCCCCTCTCCGTTGTCCCCTCGGCGCTCCGCCCTCCTCCCCCCCGCCGTCCCCTCGGCGCGCCGCCCTCAGCCCCGCCCCTCCCCGCCGTCCCCTCGGCGCTCCGCCCTCCGCACCGCCCC
>CAUYPK010047311.1:0-44373 GCA_963574355.1 Loris lydekkerianus | reverse complement strand
GTGTGAATTGTATTTGTTCCCATTTTGTTTTTTACTTCAAAATAAGATATGTGCAGTGTGCATAGGAATTTGTTCATAGCTTATTATTATTATTTTTTTTAACTATAGTCTGGCCCTCCAATGGTCTGAGGCACGGTGAATTGGCTCCCTGTTTAAAAAGTTTGAGGACACCTGTTCTAATGTATTCATTGCTTTATTGTCTTATAAGTTTTATGAACATTTATAGACTTCCCTTACATGAATCCTGTGCTTTTTCCTTAAATTTGTTTCTGTCTCTTTTACTTTTTTTCTTTTACTATTAAGAACTGCTTTTATTTTCCATTTTTACTAGCAACAAAAATAAATGTTTCTTTCATTTTACGTGTTCATGATATGCTTTTGCTAATTCAGTGAAAGGACCCTTCAGTAAGGAGTCTAGTGTATGTGAGTTTTGCCTTTTTGTATACAGGATGGTAGTGTTTTATAAGAGGAAGGGTCTAGTACGTGAGAAAGAAAATCATTCGTTTCACAAATAAATGACTTTAAGCCACTGTGGAGTTTAAGACAATGTGCTTGTTAAAAGCAGGATAAAAGATATATTTACTTTTCCAGGAGTAAATTTGCTAATAGCATTAAGAACGACACACAAAAGAGAACATAAGTGAAAAATGACACAGGCCACATGATTTAAACAAACACTTTACTATAAGAGAGATTTTGGAACTGAGTCAACTGAAAATGTATCATGCGCCTAATATGTAGTGGGATTTAAGTGTAGTTATCTTGCTGACTCTACACAGTTAGTCTGTTAAATAGAGATCACTACTCCTCAACCTACAAGGTTAAAGGCTGCCTAGGAAACAGTTGCTCCTAACAGCACAGACATTATGGTTGTAGGTCTCATGAAAGAGCATAGGAAAGCTTCAAGGCAGAAATTAGTTCAACCTTAAACAATGGACAGTATTCAGGTATGTGCAGAGAGAAGGAGAACATATTATTTAATTTTCGAATCTAATAACCAACAATGATCCAATCATTTATTAATATAATCACGATTTTACTGAATCATTAAGTCAAATGTGTTTCTACAGTTTGCTAAGATCATGGCAAACCCTGTGATTTGGGGAAAAACTTGAAGGTTGTGATTCCTGAAAGGCAGGGTTTTGTCTAGTTCATCTTTACATATCCCAACCCAACAGAGGAAATAGTCATTAAAATTTGCTAACTTAATGCATGTGCTCACTTACCTAAGTAGAGTGAGAGAAATGTGAAAACAATCATGTTTACTGAGGTGTTATAGGAGTAGAATGCTTAAGATATAGTGAGGTCAAAAGCAGAAATCAATCATTTTATTTGAAGAGTTAAGGATAGTTAGCAAAAGAGTTAAATGTTGATGGCATGAGTAATTGCTGGCCAATTAAAAAAAGCCATGTTGGAAATTAAGAACTGAAGAAGACTCCTACTGCATGAATTAGTGGTGCCCTGCGGAACTGCAGATGCTGTAATTATTTTGGTAAGGTTGAATTAGAGGGGTTAGAGGCAAAGCAAGGAAAGCCCTGGGTGCTTGGAGCATCTGGAGCATGTGACACACTCAGAAGTCTGGGCTCTGTCTAGTGAGAAACCTGTGATCTGTGGAAGAGTTTTAAGCAATGGAATAATACGGTAAGTCTCGTTTTTAAGAAAAATCATTCTGACAGCCATGGAGAGGAAATACAGAGAAACGCAAGTCAAGGGACATTTTGGAGAATTTGACAATATTTGAGATAAAAGAAATTGGGAGTCTAAACCAAAGCATTACCTGTGAGGTTGAAACTGAGCAAGTGAACAAAAGGTACAAGTCAGAAGTACAAACCGTATGCGGTGTGGGAGTAGGGATAAAAGCAACGTAATGATTGGAACAGCTCCTGTGTTTATCCTCTGAGTGGCTGAATAGTGGAAAGTGTCTTACTCAGAAAATAAATAAAACAAAGACTAGTAGAGAAATACCTACGGAATATTTTAGTGGGAGTTGTCAAGTAAGCAGTATGATGCAAAGGACAGAACTTTAGAAATAGACTTTCCAATCATCTAGGAAGATAATGTTTGGAATTAACAAGATTAAAAGTGAGCAGGTGCCGAGAACAGTATAAAAAAAAGGTTTGGAGGGAGGAATAAGGGGTAGCAATAACTGAGAAGCAAGGCAAGAAAGAACATCCAGGAAGTGAGATTGAAAAACAATGATGAGAGAGAGAACAAAGGCAGAGTATTTTGTCACAGAAATCAAACCAGAGCATCATTTAAAATCTCTTAAAGTATCTGCTGACCAAATCATAGGCAGTAATTAGGCCTATGGTTAAGTCATCTGAAAGTAAAATTCTGTGAAAAGAGAAAACATGAGATTTTTATATTTTTAGAATAGAATCCACTAACATCTCATTCATTTTCAAAGTACCTCTGAAAACAAATGGATCATTATATCATCATTAAAACAGAATAGAAGTAGAAGAGGCTCCATTATTGCAGATACCTAATTTATCATCTGATTAGGCAAGTTGATTATCAATTGCTAAAAAGTTAAAAATAATGGAATATGATTAATTGGCAAGATGGTTATACAACAATTTTTGTAAGAATTGTTGAAAGAAGCCTCAACATCTGAAAAGTCAATATGAGATGAATTAGTTGGAGCAAAAATGAGATGGCATTGGGAATAGTGTTCAGTGGAATTATTGATATTAGAGAGTGGAATAATAATGATGAACTCATCAAATAGAAATAAAAAATTAACACTCTATTTTAAAAACTATTGATAATAAAATAATGAAGATCCAGAGTAATCCTAAGAGGCCAATGCAGGACTAAGTTAGATTTTCAGATAGAAAAATGTAGATGTATGCCAATGGAGGTCAGAGATTGACCCTGCCGTGGTTTTCTTGTTGGTTTGTTTAGGAGAGCAGTCGCAGTGTTTACCATTTGTAAATTTTGTTCGTAGATCCTTACCCACCTGTCTGTGACGCTTTTCCATGTCGAGACTCTTGGATCAGCAGTTCTGGACACTTTTCTTATCAGTTGTGGTCTCTTTACCAGGAAAAGCCAGTGTTCTGTTATCCCTAAATGTTATTCCTAATGAAGGTAGTAAGCAGTGTACTTGTGTTTGCTGAATATCAAGGTATGAATGACTGAAAACACAGAGTATCTGATAATTCTGTAAATCAATTTATGTTGACCAATGTCATACTTTTGTTTCTCATGATACAAACTCAACTATGGCAAAGAGGCAATATAATTTGTTGGTAGCTGAGATAGGGGAGGAACTGGCAGTGTCAGATTTCAAAGAAGGAAATTATGAGGACATCTTCACTAGTTCAGATAGCGAGTAAGAATTTGTAGCGATGGAAGGTGAGATTATTTGTTCTGAAGAAGAGAGTGAAGAATAAGAGGAGGAAGATGACAATGGAGAAAGAGCAAGGCAGAATGCAAAACCCAAGAGAAGAAGATCCAGCGCAGTTGCAAAAATAGAGCAGCCTATGGCTCAGATGGCAGCACTGTCAGGAGTGATAGGGAGCTCACGGCCAACGAAGGGTAAGGGGAGAGAACACTCGGCTTCATCATGAGGACTCAACCTGCAGTATGATCAGAAATAGAACCTGAAACTCCACTGGATGCTTTCCAACTATTGATTGATAATGAAAACGTTTATGTCATTATCAAGTATTCAAACCAAAAACCACATCTAATCAAAGAATTATGTAAGGATATATTCACCCAAAATTCTGGCAATTTCATAAAAGGAAAAATATTAGGACTAATTGGAATTCTTCTAAATTGTGGTGTTTACTGGCAAAATAAAGACAATATCTGAGATATTTTCAGTGAGAAGAATTTCCCACTTTACTGTGCTATGGTCTCAGAACATGGAATGTGACTGTCCTTGAAACGTCTACATTTTAATGATGCTGTAACATGTGAAACTCACAGAATGACAAGTTTGTTCCAGTTGGACAGCTTTGGAATGTGTTTGTAAATAAACTCTCACTTTACTATAATCCTTAAAAGTCTATCACTGTTCATGAGGAATTGGCATCTTTCTATGGCATTGTCCATTCGGACTTTACACACCCACTAGATCTGGGAAGTATGGAATTGTAGTGAATCTTTTATGTGATTCTTCTACAAAGTTTTGTGGCAGAGCCATATGCAGGGAAATCAGAGAACCTTTCAAAAGATTTTTAATAGTGGCTCTGAAATTATAAAAAAGATTCGTTCAGAATTGTCACTTGGATCAGTCTGGAAGAATTATTGGCATAAACAGAAAGTTTACCACCATTGCTTGCTTGACTTGACTTGCTTCAAAATAATATAATCACAGTTGGTACTGTCTGCAGTAATAAAATGGATACTCTAGAACTCAGCCCAGCATCAATGACAAACTACATCTGGTACAGTAAGATTTGCCTTTTCTTGCTATGTGATAGTAGTAAGTCGTGTTCTAAAGACAATACTCTCCACGGAGCATGAAAATATGAAGGTAATGAATAACAAACCTGAAGTTCTCCACTTTTATGCCACTACTAAAACGGAAGATTCTGCACCCTATAAGTGTATGAAAACATACTCCTGTCACTGAGGAACGGGGCATTGGTGCCTGGCAATTTTCTTCAACATCACTAACATCACAGCATACAGTTTGTATGTGATTTGGGGAAAACAAATAGCCACTAGTCACAATGTCATTCAAATAAACAATTGGTAAGAAAATACTTTTTGATAGCCCAGTATTGTGGCCCAGCTACTTGGGAGGCTGAGGCAAGAGAATCACATGAGCCCAAGAGTTGGAGGTTGCTGTGAGCTGTGACACCACAGCACTCTACCGAGGGCAACATAGTGAGACTCTGCCTCAATAACACAAAACAAAACAAAAAACAATTTCTTAGCTACTTGTACAATGACATGTAAAATATGCATAGGGTTTCCCAAAATTATTGTATTAATTTTTCTAAGGTCAGGGACCAACCCCATTGATGTCCATTGGGTACCAAATTGCCATTGACATGTAACTGCTATATACCTTTGTACCTCACTGAAGAAAACAGTGGCAAAGAAGACTAGGAACTTACAGGGAAAAATAATTCTGATTAATGTACAGACTTATCTTTACATGCTAGATGTCTATCTTTAATTCTTATCTCCATTAATATGAACTTCCTTTGCCTCACCAGGTACAAGGAATGAAGTATGGAAACATTTGGGTTGATGCTTGAAACTAAATACATTTTGCACATCAAACAAACTTTAAAAATGCTACCACCATGACTGATCCACAATTTCCCATTTTGTGATAAAATAATGTTCTGTAATACTCAGGTTTGACTGGTGTGGTTCACCCAGGAGAACAGCCAGTGTGCACTCAGATCCTAAAACATGACTTGAATTCCTTTATGCATGAAATAGGCATATAATCAGTGGTCTGGAATAAACTGAGGTTTGCTTAGTGGTCAGAGGAGGGTTGGTATAGTTTTCTTAAAAGCATAAATTAATGAACCTAAAAGAAACTAGATTTTTGCATAGTTTAGACCTGGCAAAAAAAAGAAGTTTTAAAATAATGTTGTATACAGAAACTGTCCATGGCATTATAGAGTTTTGAAAAAGAAGAGAAAAAATATAATAGAGATAAATCTATCTAACACCTTTAAACTATCTATACTCTTCGAATTTTCCTCGGGTTACTTAAGACCTTGGTAATAAGATAATTAACCAATCTCCTTTCCAGAAACTTTCTAAAGCCACAAAACATTCATTTGATTCTTAGATGTAAGTATATGCCCTGCAAACCGAAGTTAAAACTTGCCCTCTAGCATCTTCCACACCAAATCAACTTCATAGTCATTCTGCTTCCAGTCTTACATACTGATAATACATTAAGCATATAAACAAAGGAAATTTCCTTAAGTATAAGATTAATTATCTGCTTGGAATCCTTCAATGATTCCATGATGCCTTTAGGGCTAAGCCCAGACTGCTTAATATTATTTACAAATTCCTCCCTGATTTTGTCCCTGGATAACTATGCATCATTATTATTAATAACTGTGCTGTTTGAATTGTATCCTTTAAATCTCTTCATGGATTAGTGAAGAATCCATCTCCTTGGCTCTCTTCATGACTTTTCACATTCTATTACATTATCATACCTGGAACACTTCCTTCACCCTCTCAACCTTCTAAGCTAAACTCATTTCTACTCTTTGGGGCTAGTATGGAATTATTAACATTTGAGAATAGAAACTATTGGAACAGTTCAGATTCAGTATCAATTTTTAGGTCTTCTATTCACTGGATATAAGACTAATCCATGTCTTATTGTGAAGATTGAAATAGATTACATTAAGTAATAAAGCATAACATCTAGCACAAAGCAATTCTTCAAGAAATTATTTTCTAATAGTAGTAATACTATTACCATTAGCTACTTTTGTGAAATTTGCTGATACTTACTGGCTTTTAAAATCATTGTCATCAGCATTAGTAAAGGAAATAACACCATTTGTTGAACAGAAAAATAGGAAAATAGATTTTTCTAACTCTGTTGATAATATTATTTCTATTAATCTTGTTTCTCTGCAGAGAAGTATTTTTTTACGGTAGCTTTCTCCTTCAGTCCAAGGTGGACTTTTCTAATTATGAAAAGACAGAAATATGTTTGTGTGAACCATAATGACAGCTTATTTCACAGAGCAGAAATAATGCTGGGTCCAGACGGCCCAGTGCAGCTGGTCTAAATTGCTACCTCAATGCTGTCATTATCAAATGACAGAAGCAATTATCAAATGCTTCACAGTTTACCCACCACTACCAATTAAGACACTCTTACTCGAGCCACATTCTTTATACAAAAGCTAAAAAGTGCTTTTTTAAAGAACCCTCATCATCAATTTTAACATAACGAAACTAACAAATTTGGGGGGGGGATTTTTCTCAAATGTCTGTGCACTTGTTATTTATTCTGTAAAGATGGATGATACAAGAATATTCAAAATCTCCAATATTGATAGCAGTTAACATATACATCTGTGTACACACACACATTAAAAAGAAAGAGAAGAAAGGTAAATTAAAACATAAATTTATTGATAATTTTCTCCTTAATTTAGTTTGTTTACATAAATTAATTGATTCAAGGAGACGATAGTCTAATGAATTAATAATTATTATATTTTACAATGGTTAAAATAACATGAAGAGTATAAAAATCTAAAATATCTAATATTCAAATGCCTGATTTAGAAAATATTTGTAATATTCATGTTTGCTTAAATTAGTCATTTTCAACAGGAGACACCACTGGCTCCACTAGGCACTTAAAAATTTCTAAGAGAAGTTTGTTTGCGAAATAATTGTGAAAAGCTGCTGGTATTCAGGGAACAGAAGGCTCAGATGCTAGATATGTTCTAATGCACAGAAAAATTCACAACAAAGTATCTATCTGCAAAGTTTTGCAATTCCTTCGTCTACCAATGTAGATCACGTTCTAAGTCACAAAACAAAAATTATTAAATTTAAATGATTAGTAATTACCCAAACTGTGTTCTTTGATGAAAGAAAGCATGATTTATTTTTCAAATTATCCAATATGGCAGTGTGTGGTGGCTTGTGCCTGTAATCCCAACACTTTGGGAGGCTTAAGGCAGGAGAAATGCTTGAGGCCAGAAATTCAAGACCAGTCTGAGCAACATAGCACGATCTCTATCTCCACAAACATTTTTATAAAAAAATCTAGGTATGGTGGTGCATTCATGTAGTCCCAAATAGTTTGGAGGCTATGGCAAAAAAAAAAAAAAAAAAAAAAAAAAAGAAAAGAAAAGAAAAAAGAAAAAAGAAAAAAAAGAAAAAAAGAAAAAAAATCAATGTATTTATTAGCACACACACACAAAAAATGGAACAATATTTAGAAGGGGCCCACCAAATTGAGAAACAGATACATAACACAAAAGAGGATTATTTTTCCCTTTAGTGGGTCCTACATGGGTCACTACAAAAGTATTGAGACAGACTGTATTATGGTCCATTGTTTCACTTCCAAGAAGTCAAAAGCATTCTTTGTGATTCACCCGTGATACAAGTTTCAACTTGCTCATCTTACCTATGTTGGGCACTACACATCTAAACTTACTGCAATCATTTTAGAATTATTTATTATATATGATTTTCTTATTCGTAGTTTTAATTTTATGGTATGTATTTACTATAAAATTTCATCCCTTGCGATTTAGAAAAAAGTATGAGACAAATTCTAGGAGAGTAGTGATAACTCAAATTGAGAACTTCTAGATTAAAATGGTCAGATCTAATTTAACTCTTCCTTTTCAATGCTGATAAATTCAACTAAAACTTGAATAATTTAGGGAGAATGAATAATCTATAGACCTCATTTAAAATAATCACCAAAATTTTGAAGTAAAGCTTTAAGCACCAATACCCATAAAATATTAAAACTAAAATAACTTGCACTAATAAATGTGCTTGCTATGTTTGAAACAATTTTGAATGAAGAGACATTTACTTATTAACCAAAAATTCTGTAAGCAGTATAGGTAGTACATCCCTTATCTAAAATAATTGGACTCAGAAGTGCTTCAGATTTTACATGTTTTCAGACTTTGGAATATTAGCATAAGCATAATGATCTACCTTGAGGATGGGACCAAAGTCTAAACAAAAATCTATTCTGATTTCATAAACACCTTATAACCATAGCCTAAAGTGATTTTATACAGATTTTAAATAATTTGGTGCATGAAGCAATGTTTGCTTATATTGAGCCATTGAAGAGAAAAGGTGTCACCACTATCTCACCCACGTGGACAATTTCTGGTTGTTTGACATAACCATGACGCTGAATTTAGATACTACTGATAAAGAAACATTCCCTTAGACTTAATCACATATAAGTACTTAAGGGTAAATGATAAGATGTATCATTAATACAGTGAAAAATGACACGTTCAGAGTAACTAAGCAGCACAGTAGTGTCACCAGAATACCCGTGTCAGCAGTTAAAAAGCAACAACAAACATCTGCAAGCTTTCCATAATGATACTCCATGATGATGCAATATTTTCATTAAAAGGTGACTGTGCTTTGTATATTACATTTTTTTAGGTGAGAAGAAGCATCAGAAGCAATTGAGGGAATAGTAGGTAGCCCTTTAGGGATCAGGTCATATTCTACTGGATGGCTTTGTTAAATGTTTTCTTCAGAGTCATCTGCCTAACAAGTACATTATCTTTGTCTGAGAAATCTCTCTTTGATTTTATAAATTGTTATAATTTCTTTGTTCTGGTCCAGTCCTCAATAAGCCCATCAGACATTTTCACTAGGCCATTCATGGGTACTTTTGTTGTGGTGTTAACAATGTCACCTTCATTGTTATTATTATCATGTTCCAACACTTTCAGTTATTTTGCCAGCAGCCAGTGAGTGAACCATTGAAAACTCATTATGGATGTCAAAAACTTCTTCAATATCCACTTTTTTAAGCTTATGAATGGACTCTGAAGGTATTTTTTCCATATGTTAGGAGGTTATACAACATTTTTTCCCCTCATTTCACATACAGAATCTTTCAAAGTCACCACCTTGCTCCTCATCATTACTGAACATGGTTACAGGCCAGAGCAGGTGTCAGTCATACAACTGTGTCTTTAATCACTGTGTCCCAAGAAGGGGATACAGCATACAGGGTGTCATTCCTGTTAAATTTCTTCAAAAACCTTCCCCACCCACCTGTCTGTTACTGATGTTCACATGCTTTTTAGAAAAGTGTTTTTATGGTTGCTTTCTGTTGCTTAAAGGATACTTGGTCCCATGGCTGATTAATGAACTCACATTTGAAGTAATGCACATGGGATGAGCATTATTTTTGATGAGAATTTCAGCCGGTGGATGAGTGGAATAGCCATTAAGAAATAAAATCTTTCAGTCCTCATCCCGCTAAGCTTCCCTGCTGTGAGCAAGAGTGGCTGGCACGAAATGTTTGTGCAATCTATCAGAAAAGATGTCCCTGATGTTAGCATAATACTGGGCAAATAAGAAATGCATTCCCTGAAAGCAAGGAGAAGGCCAGCTTTGCCTGTCACAGTGAGTTTATGCCTATATGGGCCTACTGCCTTAGCACAGTATTAACAGTATTACTTAACAGTATTCTCTGCTTGGTATCCTTAATTCCCAGATGCTCTGTTTCTTCCACTGTAGTAGGTGTCTTTCTGGGGTAAAAACATCAAAATAGTGATGTTTCATAACATTATAGACTTCATAATGTTCTGGCTTTAGATTTCTACCAGTGATGATCTTGGTAAACTCTTCAGTAAATTTCTCCTTTACTTTGTGGTCAGAACAGTTTATCACCACAAATCTCTTAAAAATTTAATCTTGTGTATTTTCTTAGATTTCTTTCTGTTCCTGGTATATTTTCATAGTTCCCTTCAATTTTCTGTTCGTCATCACAGATATTTGCTCATTTCACCAAGAGCAGACTTTTCAAAGGTGTATGTTCATTCTACTGCTAATCAATCCAGTCCTTCAATAAGACATTGATAATCTTCATTTTTAGCATTATGCAGTGTTTTTCTATTGCATTTTTTATCTTTCAATAACTTCTGTTTATCACTCTCAGGATAGAACATCAACATTTACCCTTCTATTTTTTCAGGTCATCTGTGATCATCTATGATGGTCATTTCAACACCATACTCTTTCATAAGATATTTCACACTCACACTCTGTCCAGTTTATCTAACAGCTTGATTTTCCGTGACAGCTTAATTTTCTGTTCTGTAGATAAATATAAATTCTTTCTTTTCTTCATTATCTCTATTACTCATGCATATCTGTAGGCTTTTCTTTTTTTTTTTAACTCTTTTTTTTTTTTATTATTATAGATAAAAATATGCACCATAGATGTGGCCCAACCCATCACCCTCCCTCCTCCCAAACCTCCCCCCCCCCCTTCCCCTTCCTTGGTCCTTTCCTCATAGTCTTGTGGTATAGTTGGGTTATAGCCTTCATGTGAAAGCTATAGTTTAGCATTTTTAACAACATCTTTATCACAGAGTAGAGTAAGTGGGGAAGAAAATCCAGAGAGTAATGCACTTAGGTCTTAAAGTCTGTTTTGTTTTGTTTTGTTTTCTTCTTTTTTTGGCCAGGGCTGGGTTTGAAACTCCTGTATATGGTGCCCTACTTCTTGAGCCATAGGTGCCCCCTTTGGTCTTGAGGTCTTGAGGTTTTGACCCCATGTGGAGCATTGTAGGGAGCATGCCAAAGGCATTTCCAGGCTACACCTGCAACGTTTTGGAGCATGCTTGAGTGAGATAGTGTATTTCTATGCACAGTTGAAGGGGGCAGAGAGAGGGCTGCATAAAGTGTTTTGTGTACCTGCATTTTGACTGCAACTTGTCACATGAGATCAAATGTAGAATTTTATGCTTGTGGCATCATCTTGATGCCCCCAAATATCTGGATTTTAGAGTATTTTGTATTTCCAGATTAGAAATGCTCAACCATGTATCCACAGACTACATGAACAGTTTGTTAGAGAAAAGAAAACGCAGGGAATAATCACTGTTCTGCAGAAATGCAGCGACTAATTTATTTTCATAACTGTCTCAAATTCAGATTTTACCAAAGAAAATTCTAATTTGTTTGTGAAGAAATCATTGCTTAAAAGGTAATAAGGCATCTAAACTTGAGACTTCATCATTTCCCTGCTACACCAGAGGCATTACAGATCTCATTAACAGGTATGCCTACCCCCTGAGAGAAAGTTGGATGGAAGTAGCTCAAAATTCTCATTAGTTTTAGGAGGTGAAAATTGTGACAATCTAAATAAATAAATAGTGCTAATTGCATTTTAAACATTGCCATGCGGCATTTTACTGCCAAGTCAAAGATTGGATTGAAGAGAAAAAGTTTAAAGTATGTCTCACGTATAATTTAGTCATCTTTGTTGTAAATTGTTTCCCAGCTATATAAGGTATCAGTGGTTACAGAATTAGAAACAAGAGAAATTTGGGGAAAATATTATTCAAATAATTCCTAAATGTAGAAATACATCCATTTAATTAGCATCAAGCTAGCATAAAAACTCCATGATTATATTAGAGCATTTGCATTTACAGAATCCTGAAATAAGACCAGCTTTCAACATGTGCTGGGCTTGGTACTAGAGTATCAACGCAGTCTGACGTACCATGTGTCTAAATACTTAAAATATATAAATCAAGCAAAACATTAGATAAAATGATTTGTTATTTATCTTGAAAATTATAGTTCCATGACAGCCTGGAAGACTATGTCAGGGTCTAGAATTCTTAGACTCTCAGAGTTCTGCATAAGAACCAAAAAAGTATCAATCAACAGGGATTACCTGTTTACTCCATAGATTCCTCATTTATAAGGAGTGGCACAGGCAGAGGAGGGCCAGAAAGAACCTCTTTAAATCACAATATGTTGCCTAAATTATTGATATTTTTAATCTTAGTAATTTACTAGAGAACTGAAAGGGACTGAAAAAAATATTTCATGAGTGTCTGATATTGGATTAAAAACAAAGCACCATTTCTAATTTTGGTAGAATAGTGTTCTGACTCATATTTTCATTATTCCACTCCTATTAAGAACCTCTTGAAATGTTTTATGGGATAGTTTCAAATTTGACTTTGTGGTGTTCTTAGCAGTAATGTGCAGAAATAATAAAGAAGATTAATACCTCAAGAAATTTACATAAAATAAAATTTGAAATAGATATGAGTAAACCTAAATTAAAATGGATTAAATAGATAAAAATAATAGCAAAGAAAGACATGAATTTTAGAAATGCAGCAGCAGAAATGTCAAATAATGCGAAAGATTCCTGAGGGAATCGGGGGTCCTCAAACTTTTGAAACAGGGGGCCAGTTCACTGTCCCTCAGACCATTGGAGGGCCGGACTATAGTTTTTAAAAAAAAAACTATGAACAAATTCCTATGCATACTGCACATATCTTATTTTGAAGTAAAAAACAAACGGAAACAAGTACAATCACACTGCCTCATGTGGCCCGTGGGCCACAGTTTGAGGACCCGTGGAAGGGCCAGTGAGGGACTATTTAGCCTTAATTAGATCTCATGGAATGTTAATTGAAACCATGTGGCCATTTGAGAACACATGAACATAATACTGAATTTACTATGTATTGATTATTGATTCAAGAAAATTCCTAACTTTGATGACTGTTTCCTAAGTGGCTTTTCTGCATAAAGTATAATTTACGAACTTCAAAGCACTAAAACAGAAGTTAGACCAACACCCCTTCAAGTGCAGCTTGACGAACAATGGGTTTAAGCTGGAAGTCTTTAGATCTTTCTATTTTCCCATGTTAATACAATCCTCACTTTCACCCACTCTTGTCTCAAAACCACAAATATACCTACTGGAAACAGTGACATTGGGAGCCATATTTATGTGTATGCAACCTCCATGACACCTTTGCTATGCATGCTGCTCTGATCCACATTATAATAGATATAATTTAATTATTGAGTAAAATGTACAAGCTTAATTGATAATCTGAAATGAAAACCCAGTGTGATCATCTAATTACTTCCTTGCAGATTCAAAGGCAATTGTAAAAAAAAAAGAGAAGTTCTACTCTTTTAAGAAATGTGACATTACCAATATTTTTGATGACACTTTAAGAAAAACAACAAAATCAGCTATCAGTCAAAATTACAGATAATTTATAAATATCTTTAGAAATCTCCATAGTATTGATCATAATAGCTATACTAATTTGCATTCACATGTGTGAGTTCCCCTTTATCCACACCCTTGCCAACATTAGTTATTTTTTGTTTTTGATAATAACCATTCTAACCAGGTAAAATGATACTGCATTGTAACTTTACTTGCATTTCTGTAATTATTAGTGATGTTGAGCATTTTTTCATGTGTCTTTTAGCATTTGTATGTCTTGTTTGGGGAAATGTCTGTTCTGGTCTTTTGACCATTTTTTAAACAAATTATTTCTTCTACACTATTGAGTTGTTTGAATTCCTAGTATATTCTCAATATTAATCCCTTGCTAGATGCATATTTTCTGAATATTATTTTCCCTGTCGGTTGTGTTTTCACTGTTGACCATTTCCTTTATTGAGCAGAATCTTCCATATGACCGAAGGGTCTCACCACTGAAGATATATCCAACGGAAATAAATCAGTGTATTAAAAAAAAAATAGCTGTACTCTCCTGTTTATTGCAGCACTTTTTACAATAGTCAAGCTCTGGAATTAACCTAAGTGTCCATCATCAAAGGATGGATTTAAAAAGTGTGGTGTATTTAAATCTACACACAATGAAATATTATTCAGCCACAAAGTAATAAAATCCTGTTATGTGTGACAAGACAGATGGAAGTGGAGGTCATTATGTTAAGAGAAGCCATCCAAGAACAGGAAGACAAACTCCACATGATCCCACTTATATGTAGAATCTAAAGAAGTTAGTCTCGTAGAAGTAGAGAGTAGAGTAGTGGTTACCAGGAAGGGAAGAGGGAGATGAAAAGAGGTTATGAGCAGTCACATAAGTTCTGGTATTCTATTACAGAGTAGGGTAACTACGGTACATATAATGTATCATACACTTCACAAAAGCTGGAAGAGAGAAGTTTTAATGCCTTCAACACACACAAAATCACAAGTTTTGGAGGTGATGGATATGCTAATAATTACAATCATTACAATGTACACACACATGGGTCATTATGAAAAGTTTTGAGATACATAAAAATCAAGAAGCTTAATAATCTGTGCTGACAGAGAGAAGTGAAACCCTCCCAGCAATGTGATAAGCCAAGCAAGCTGGAACTTATTGGGATAAATCAGAAAGGCCGCTGCTGACTGTGTTTCTTAGAAGTGAAATAATGGACCATAACACAGTCTGTCTCAAAATTTTCATGAAACATCACAGTGTACCTGGTATATATGTACAACTATTTTGTGTAAATAAAAAACAAAACAAAACATTAAAATAAGTATTTAGAAGAAGTGAACTTTATGCATACATTAAAAAAACTTACCCATCTATATTTTTTATTTTTGCAGAAAACGTTAAATAACTCAAAAAAACTCACATTCAGTGTGTATCAAATAAAATAAAATGGTAGTAACAAAACATTCTTGCATAATTTAATGGGAAGCAGGTTCCTTTTTGTAATGTTCATAAAATGATGATATATGCTACAGGTGGTGTTGTTTGGAATTAATGAAAGATGACATCTGCTTTTCCCAGGCACTATCTGAATAACTTACTCTTCACAGCATATAATGATTAGAGCTAAGTTCTTGAAGGTCAGTTTTTCTTGAAAGATTTAGGTAAAAATGCTTATATGAATGTCATTCGTCTTCAGCACTGCACTTCTTAAATGTTTGTGTATTTTGTATGTCACTTTCTAGTCTTGACACATTTTTAGCTCACAGTGTGGGATAGCTTGAGTCAGTTAGGTTCACAAAAGGACTGACTAGCCTGTTATTTAAAGAACAATAGTCACTGATGGACTTCAAATTGCTGTATTAGAATGATCAAATTCAACTTACCGGTGAATATAAATAAACTGAAATGAATTTTGCTTTGTTTTTTAAATGAATAATGTAAATATTATTGATTAATATTTGAAACTACATCTTATATTGTTAAAACTTGGTTACCTGCAGGTTATAAATTATTTCATTGTTCATATGAAATATATCTAGAATTTAATTAATTTATTAATTTATTTATTTTTGAGACAGAATCTTGCTCTGCTACCCAGGCTAGAGTGCTATGGCTTCAGCCTAGCTCACAGCAACCTCAAACTCCTGGCCTTAAGGGATCCTCCTTCCTCAGCCTCCTGAGCAGCTGGGACTACAGGCACATGCCACCACACTTAGCTGATTTTTCTACTTTTAGTAGAGACAGGGTCTTACATTGCTCAGGCTGATCTCAAATTCCTGGGTGCCAGTAATCCTCCTGTCTCAAGCTTTCCAAAATTCTTGGATTACAAGCATTTTTAATGGAAGCTATTTTCGATGGAAATAACTGGGAAAAATCCTTTCATTACAGAATATTTCTGCTACTCTATTAACTTAAATTTGTTAAAATAGTAAAGATTTGATAAATCAAATACAATTATACTGGCTACCTGTTGATCTGAAAGAGAAATTACAGCTAGTAACTTTTTTCTATAATATACTAAAATTTCTTAAAAATGTTATTTTCTATGGCCTCTCTATCTTAAAATCATGAAAATTTCTGACTATACTACATTAATTAAGTACATGCATTCACTAAAACCTAAAGGAACACATTTTAATTCTCAATGCCATTTGACTTTGTGTAGAGCAAGAATATAAAATACGGTATTTAGAACTAGAACATATAAGAAAATTCCAGAAGGATTACAACATATAATTTAATTCAATCCTGGACATGTCTTGCTGTGGGGTTTTTGTTGTCTGCTAACGTGTCTCATGTTGGTTTAGTTGGATCATTTAGGATTAACAGCAGCACTGACAATATTGTGGTCTATGTAGAAAATAACAGAAAAAAACTACTGCAGCTTGACAATTGCCATCACTGTATTAATTTTATACAGTAGACATACAGAAACTATGACCAGAACTACTAATTAGTTGTTGTTATTTTATGCACTGTCCCTAGATATTGCCATCTGCTAAATTAGGGAATAAATGGACAAAGAGATGAGGATAATAATGCCCACATCTAGAACATACCAATATGACTGCATTATCCAAGGTCTCACTAATGGTGTGTGCATATTTCAATTTTAGTTTTATTTGGTTGTATAGTGGACTTTTTGATGCCTTTATTTGCTTTCAATAGCCCATTCTCTTAATCATGAATTCATTGAGTAGTTTCTATGATTTTTAAAGTTAAATTATTACCCATATTCCTACAGTAACAACAAAGCACATTTGACATATAACCATAAGTTTTAAAACACAGTCCCCAAATTTCTTGACATTCCTCCCATTCAGGCATCTCTACCCAATTCTTTTGAGTGTCAGCCAGTATAGTAGATCCTCGATAGTGGACCAGCTCCCTAGTTGACCACCTACCTAGTTTGGGGTTGGGAGTCAAATGTGGAGATGATACTAGAGGAAATAATGAGACTCTATGCAAGTTTAATGCCCACAATCTGGAGACCTGGAGAAGGGCATCCACTGACTCACATGCCACATAGCAGAGTGGGACAATGCAGCAACTTACTGACTTCTCAGAAACCTTTTCTTGATTTCCAACACAAAGTGTATATGCAAAATGTAAAGGTGTGAAAATTCTAATTGTAATGGAAGAATCCCAAGCCCCCAGGAAGACTGAGTAAAGAGGAAACGGCTGGGTAATTGGGAGTATAGGGTAGTAAGTTATCAACAACAGCTGATAATGTATTTAGAAAAAGAGGGAAACTCAAGTTTTGTTCCCACAGGGCAAGCAAGTCAGGTTTCCTAATCTAATCACTGATCAGGGATCAAAGGATTTAGCCGTGCTAAAGGCTCAGCTCCGTCCACCTTCTGGCTCTGGGTGCACAGGATGGTCTTAGCAACTTTGCTCTCTCTGGGCACCTCAGCTCCTTTCATCTCTAGTGGTCTTGATGAGCCCCCAGGGATGACATGTCTGTGCATTTTTTGCTGGATGGAGGCTGAGCACCCAGCAAAGAGATCAGCCTATCTATCTACCACAGGTCACCACCTTAGTTTCACCTAATTTTTGTAAGCTGGACATGTACCACATGTACGTATCAGTACAAGAGGCCTAGTTCCTTATGTTGACCACCTCTGTATGTTGAAAAGTTTGTTACGGTCCTTCAAGTGGTCAACTTTCAGAGGTGCTACTGTATAATACAATGGGAGAGATTCCATGTGACCGCTGAGGCCACATGGACAACGGAGCCAGTGATTCCTATAAACTTTCGTAAGTTCTATCCTTACTTACAGTTAAGCTATTTGGAAATAGCTTGTTCATTTTAAGCCTCGGTTGTGTGGTTTGTTAGGTAGTTCCAAAGAAGTTCTAAGTTTAGGGCTAATTATTATTCACTACTAAAACAAAATCTGGAATGCTCTCCCCACCACTGTGAACTGTTTTCCTAAACTGGGTGGTGGGAATAGGCGCTGTTCCTGTCCCTGTGTAATCCTTTCAGGCCTTTGTTTTCCCAGCTGTTCATCTCATGCCTGTGTGGGCAGTAGTTTTGGATGCTGCATATTTGAGTGGTGACCTCTCAGATCTCTGGGTCTTTCTCTCTGAACAACTCTATCTTTTCCAGTAATTTGTCCTGTTAACTTTGGTATATTGGTCTCCCCAAACCCTAAGCTCTGTCTCATCATCTCAGAAAAATCAACTTAGGACCCTTCTTGGTTTCCACTAATGCTGAGACCTGGAAGTTCTCTCAAAACAGTAATCAGGGTAAATGTAGGCCTTAAACTGCATAGGTTATGTTTCTTCCAGGGCTCACTTTTTTCTTGTCTCATCTCCAGTATCTTAAATACCATTGTTTCATATATTTTTACTTCTTTTTGTTTAACCCAGGAGAATAAATCTCCTTCCTGCTAGTCAATCTTCACCAAAAGTAGAAGGAATTCTCTGCAGTACTTTTTCAATTCTTGATTTTACCTCTTTGATGATGCATATCCATGAAAATAAATTTTTGTTTTCATTTTATTAATTTATATAGACACAGATCATGAATATATTTATGCCTTTGTGGGATTCAATGTGTTGATTATTTGTACAAATTGGAGTGCTTACATCCAACTAATTAAAATAGCTTTCATCTCATTTACTTAATCACAGTGTTAAGACATTTGTATTCTGGGCGGCGCCTATGGCTCAAAGAAGTAGGGCATCAGCTTCATATACTAGAATTGGTGGGTTCAAACCCAGCGCTGCCCCTCCCCCCCAAAAAAGACATGTATGTTCTATACTTGATAGATTTGACTTATACCCTTGCAATATACTCCATAGGTGTGGTCCCACCATTAACCCTCTATCAAACCACCCCCCCCCCGCCCATCCCTCTCCTCTTCCCTCCTTCATCCTGGGCTATAGTTGTGATTCATCTTTCATATGAAAGTATGAGTGATTATAAATAGGATTCATAGTAGTACTGAGTACATTAGATATATATTTTTTCCATTCCTGAGATACTTTACTAAGAAGATTATTTTCCAGCTCTATCCATGTAAACATTAAAGAGGTAAAGTCTCCATCTTTTTGAATACTGCATAGTATTCCATGGTATACATATACCATAATTTATTAATCCATTCATGGGTCAATGAGCACTTGGGCTTCTTCTATGACTTGGAAATTATGAATTGAGCTTCAATGAACAATCTGCTGCAAATATCTTTGTTGCCAAGTGATTTTTGCTCTTTTGGATATACACCTAGTAGAGGAATTGCAGGATCAAATGGCAGGTCTACATTTGGATAACTGAGTCTTCTCCAAACTTCTTTTTAAAAGGAACATACTAGCTTGCATTCCCACCAGCAGTGCAGAAATGTTCCCTTTTTTCCACATCCATGTCAATATTTGTACTTTGGGGATTTTGTGATGTGGGCTACTCTTACTGGAGTTAGATGATATCTCAAAGTGGTTTTGGTTTGTATTTCTCTGATGATTAAAGATGATAAGCATTTTTTCATGTGTCTATAGACTGTGCAACTGTCTTCTTCAGAGAAGCTTCTGTTCATGTCTCTTGCCCACAATGGGAAATGGGATCACTTGCTCTTTTCTTATTAAGTTTGACTTCTCTGTGGATTCTGTTTATTAGACCTTTGTCAGAAATATATCCTGAAAAAACCCTCTTTCATTCTGAGAGTTACTTGCTTTGCTTACTGTGTTCTTGAGCGTGCATAGCTTTATAGTTTGATCACATCCCAGTAATGTATTTTTAATGTTGCTTCAATTGCCCATGGTGGGGCTGTGGGGTCCTCATCATAAAAGTTGATTCTCCCAGGCCAACTTTTTCAAGTGTTTCCCCTGCACTCTTTCTAAGAATTTTTTATAGTTTCATGTCTTAAGTTTAAGTCCTTTAACCAGTGAGAGTCAATTTTTGTTAGAGGAGAAAGGTGTGGGTCCAATTTCAGTCTTCTACAAGTCGCCAGCCAATTCAGCCAGCACCATTTGTTAAATAGTGAATTTTTCCCCCCAATTTATATTTTGATAGGCTTATCAAAGATCAAATGATGGTAAGTGTCTGGGTTCATCTCTTGGTTCTGTTCCATACATCTACCTCTCTATTTTTGTGCTAGTACCATGCTATTTTGATCCCGATAGATTTATAGTATAGTCTGAAGTTTAGTAGCATGATTCCTCCTGATTTGCTTGTATATCTGTTTTCTAGATATACAATCATACCATCTGTGAAGAGTGACAGTTTGATTTCCTCTGATCCTATTTGCTTGCCTTTTTTGCCTGGTGGGATGGCTAAGATTTATATTACAATGTTAAAAAGTAGTGGAGACAATGGGCAACCTTGCCTGGTTCCTGATATGAGTGGAAATAATTTCAATTTTACTCCATTCAATAGGATATTGGCTGTGGGTTTGCTATAGATGGCCTCTATCAGTTTAAGAAATGTTCCTTCTATACCTATTTTTTTAAGGATTCTGATCATGAAAGGATGCTGCATATTATCAAAAGCTTTTTCTGCATCAATTGAAAGAATCATATGGTCTTTGTATTATATTTATAGATTTATGTGTATTGAAGTATCCTTGGGACCCTGGGATGAAACTCACTTGGTCATGATGTATAATTTGTTTGATGTGTTGCTGAATGAATTCTGTTTGCTAGGATCTTATTGAATATTTTTGCATCAATATTCATTAGAGATATTGGTCTATAATTTTCTTTTCTTGTTGGGTCTTTTCTGGATTGGGTATCAGGGTGATATTTGCTTCATAAAATGTGTTGGGAAGTATTCCTTCGTTTTCCATGTTTTGGAAAAGGAAGTAATATGGGTACTAATACCTCTTTGAAGGTTTGGTAGAGTTCTGATGTAAAGCCATCTGGTCCAGGGCTTTTCTTTTTGGGGAGATTTCTTATAGTTGATGCTATTTCAGAACTTGATATAGGCTTGTTCAACATTTCCATGTCTTTCTGGCTAAGTCTAGGAAGGTTGTGTGTTTCCAATAGTCTATTTCCTTCAGATTTTTATATTTCTGAGAATAGAGCTTTTTATAACATTCATTAAGGATTTTTTGAATTTCTGAGGAGTCTGTTGTTATTTGACCTTTATTATTTCTCATTGATGAAATTAGAGGTTTTACTCTTTTATTTATGGTTAGGTTAGCTAAAGGTTTGTCTATTTTATTGACCTTTTCAAAAAACCAACTTTTGATGGATTGATCTGTTATATAATTCTTTTGTTTTTAATTTTATTTAATTCTGCTCCAATTTTAGTTATTTCTTTTCTTCTGCTGGGTTTAGGGTTGGAATGTTCCTCCTTTTACAGTTGCTTGAGATGTGGCATTAAGTTGTTGATTTCCCCTCTTTCTGTTCTTTTGAGGAAGGCTTACAACACTATAAATTTCCCTCTTAGGACAGTCTTTGTGGTATCCCACAGGTTCTGGTAATTCATGACTTCATTGTCGTTTTTTTCCAAAATTTTGGTAATTTTCTTCTTAATCTCATCTATGAGCCAACTATTATTCAACATGGGATTATTTGTTTTTTTGTATGAGTATACAGATTCCTACTGTTACTGAGTTCAACTTTTCTTACATGATGTTCCAAGAAAATACAAAGAATAATTTCTATTCTTTTAAATTTGCTGAGGTTAGACTTGTGACCTAAGATGTAATCAATTTTGGAGGATGTTTCATGGGCTGATGAGAAGAATATGTATTCAGTTTTGTTAGGGGAAATATTCTGTGTATGTCTGTTAACTCTAATTGTTGCATGGTTAGGTTTAGGTCTAAAATTTCTTTGCTTAGTTTTTTATTGCGGGATCTATCCAACACAGCCAAAGTGGTGTTAAAATCTCCAACTACTATCTTGCTGTAGGAAATCAAGTTGCTCACGTCAGTTAGAATCTCTCTTATAAATTGAGGCACATTCTGGTTGGGTGCATAAATGTTAATAATTAAAATCTCATCATGTTGAGAGTTACCCTTAACAAATATAAAGTGACCATTCTTATCTTTTCTTACTTTTGTTGGTTTAAAGCCTATTATATCTGCAAATAAAATTGCTACACCTGCTTTTTACTGATTTCCATTTGTCTGCATTATAGATGACCACCCCCTTCACCCTGAGTCTATATTTATCTTTTAAGGTAAGGTGAGATTCTTGTATTCAGCAGATATCTGGCCTGAGTTTTTGTATCCAGTTAGCCAACCTGTGTCTCTTTAGAGGGTAATTTAAGCCATTCCCATTAATTGAGAGTATTGATAAGCCTGGTAGTATTTTGGATATTTAGTTTCTCAAAAGTCCAGTGGAGGGCTGCACCTGTGGCTCAATGGAATAGAGTGCCAGGCCCATATGCCAGAATTGGTGGGTTCAAACCCAGGCCCAGCCAAAAACTGCCAAAAAAAAAAAAAAAAAAATCCAGTGGACATTTTTACATTTTTAATCCATTCACCACTTGGAATTTGATTACAAGTTTCCAAGTGAGTTTATTTTGGTGGTAGAGCATTGTGCTTGTCATTGTGGAGGATGGGTCTGATAATATCCAGGAAAACTGGTTTAGTTATGGCAAATTTCTTCAGCACATGAATGTCATTAAAGTATTTAATTTCTCCATCATAAATGAAACTCAGTTTAGCTGGATACAGGATCCTGGGTTGAAAGTTATTTTCTTTTAGGAGGTTAAAGTTTGATAATCATCCTCTTCTAGCTTGAAAAGTTTTAGCAGAGAGATCTGCAGTCATTCTAATTTCTTCACCTAGTAGGTTATGGTTTTCTTATGTTTGGCTCCTTGCAGAATTTTCTCCTTCATATTACCTTTGGCAAAGTTAATTATGATGGATCTGGGAGATGTTTTATTTGGATTGAGTTATGCTGGGGTTCTTAAACTGTCTGCTACCTGAATTTCAGAATCTCTTGCCAGGTTTGGGAAGTTCTCCTCAATGATCTCTTGGAGTAGAGCATCTGGCCTTTTGGAGCAATCTCTTCCTCTTCAGGGATTCCTATAAGGTGAACATTTGCTCTTTTGGAGGGGTCTCATAATACTCTGAGGGTCTCACAGTTCTCTCCTTTTGCTCTACATTTCTCTTCCTCTTTGAGCACTTGGGATCATTCAAAAGCTTTATCTTCAATGTCAGAGATCCTTTCTTCTGCCTGCTCCATTCTGTTATTGAGGGATTCTACTGTGAGGGCTGCAAGTTCTTGCCTCAATTTGTCAAAATCTTTCGAGATTTTGTCTTTGAATTCATTGAATTCTTGAGACAACTTTTACTCCTTGAAATTCTAGTTTCATCTTTACCTCCATTCTGTTAATCTTATTTGCCATCCAAATTCTGAACTCACTTTCTAACATCTCAGCCATTTGTTTATGAATGGGATCATCTGGTATATCTGTTTTGTCATTCCTTAGGGGAGTTGATCTACTTTGGTTATTCATGTTGCCAGAGTTTTTCTACTGATTCCTCTCCATGATTATTTTTCACCATTTGGCTAGATGGGCAGGTAAGGTGAAATTGGACTGGGGGCTCCTTGATTTGTGGTCAACCAGCTCCTTGCCAAGGAGCTGGGACTGGTGACTGTAGCTTTTTCCCCTACAGATTTGCAAAGGACCTGTACTGTATTACAGTCTGAGGCTCTGGGAATCTCCTTGGTGTGGTGGGTAGGTGGCTCCGTCTTCTATTCAGCTGGTATTTGTCTGATCCTAGTGAATCAGTTACTCTGGGTTGAAGTCTCAGCTGTGGAGGAATATAAGCAAAAAGACACCCTCCCCCCCATGGGAAACAACTGGAAGAGGAAAATCAACCCTTCCTGTTACCACACAACCAGGTTACCACTCAAGAGGGTCCTGGCTTATTGACAGGAGTTCCAAACCAATTGACCCAGTCAGTACCAACTCAAGTGGGAGAGTTCGAAAGGTCTCCAGCAACCAGATAGCAGAGGACTTCTGGCTGCTCAAATGTGGCTTACTCCAGTGCTTTGTGGAGTCAGAAAGACCCACCCAGTAGCTGAGTTTGACCCAGGGGCTGGTGTCTCATTCTCCACCATGCACCTCTTTCATGCCCAGTCACTGGTAACTCCATGGGGCTGTGGTCCTGCTCCCTCCAATAAGCAGATGTGCCAGGGCTTTGCACCTGCCAGAGTCAAAGGAAAGTCAATTCCCCCTCAGCATACCCACCACCCTGTGCTGCCAACGGCTGGGGGAGCTGAGGTCTGCCTGCCTTGGGTACTCAATGGCAACTGGGGAGTGTTCCACCTGAGCTCAGTCCGAACCTAAGGATAACAAGTCAAGAAATGATTTTGTCCCTCAGCCACTGTGCCTTTACCCCACCTGCTGTACAGCACTGGTATCCCTATGGGGCGAGGTTTGGTTTCCTCTGGCAGTCCTGATTGGGGAGGTGTCTCTCCAAGATTAGACCCCCAGGGGATCTCTCTACTATTGTTAAATATTCATGAGAGGTGTCCCTGAGCAGCTTGCAGGTGGCACCCATAGCCAGGGAGGCAGCTATAGTGGCGGCTACAGGAGCATTGGGCACATGTCTCCAGCAGCAGGGCCAGGCACATGGCACATGGTTCTGGAAGAGTGGGGCAGCATCCCTGGCAAAGCAGGGTGGGGTTCAGGATGCTCGGTTTGGCAGAGGCGGTGCATGGCTAACAGGCCTCCTCACGTAGCTGGTCCACACTTTGCAGAGTCAAGCCCAACAGCCTCCTCCACTTTGTCTGCACTACTGCTGGCTCACTATTACAGTGCAGATTTTCTACCATGACCTTTGCTGTGCCCAGACCTGGCAATGAACCACAGACATTCTGATCTCTGCAGGGGTTAGGCTTTTGGACCATCAAGTGAGGGGGGAACAGTGGACTGGAATTTTAAAATGGTAAGGAAAACATTAGTTCAACCTTCATGCCTCACAAGAGAGTGCTTGGGGTCATAGCAGGGTCCCTCTGGAGGCATAGTCCCCACTTTTTGCAAGTCTCTCCCATGGGGTAAGACAAGAGGTCCTCAGTTCACTGCTTGCTTGTAGCAAACCTGAAATTTGCTTTCTTGGAGTCACAGCTTGCCTCAGCAGAGGAGATGTGCAGTTACCATTCTTCTCTCTCAGCTAAGCTCCCAGTCTTCAGCTTTATTGGGCACCTTCTGGTCATTATCCTTCCCTCTGGATGGGAGCTTCTGTCGAAAGCTGGCTCCAGTTGGCCATCTTGCCCCTCCTCCCACGTGAAAATAAAATTGTGAAAAAATTATTTTACTATTTTTTGGATTAATTGGATCGTATTACATTAAATCCTTAAGCAATATACAAAAAATTCTTATATGCTACAAAAAGTATGTTTTGTATTTATATAATGTGTGTGTGTGTATATATATGTATATGAGGTAAGACAATTAAGTTAGCAAACACATCCCAGAAAAAGCACTACATAAGTATGACAAAAGTATATCTCATTGCTAAATATTACTATGCTCACCTTCTAAGTACTCCCCTTGGCCAGCTGGTGACTATAGTGATATTCAGCAATGAAAGTTTGTATCACTTTTTCTAGGAAAAGTTCACAAACTTCATTGTCAAATTTCATACAATGACAGCTCTGATGGCCTTTCCAGAAAAAAAAGTACCAAAATTGCTTTGAAGGGAAGACTAGGTGCTGCCATCAGTGCATAGCTTCCCATGGGGAATACCTTGAAGGTGAGCATGATGATATTTAGCAATGAGGTATGTAACATTATTTCTGGGACAAGTGCATGAACTTAATTGTCTGTGCCTGTATGTGTGCATGTATACATACACATACACACAAAGACACACACACACACATATATGTAAATGTTTTATGAAGCCAAAACTTACACATTTAAAAATGTGGAACAAACAGAAAAAGTGAATAAATTGATATGTTAATATACAAAAGTTTGTTAATCACACTTCCTGGAAATGTTGTTATTTACATTTTCATAATATATTGAATATTTAGACCTTTCATATAATTCATTTTTTGCATGTTTCAGGATGAAGACCATCACTAAAGAGGAAGGAGTGGGAGTTTAAGTATTTTAAATATGTATGTACAATGTTAGTGACTTTATGTGGAATCTTTTCAGTGACTACTGTAGAGAAATAAAATACCTAAGACACTGATAAACCAAAGATGTGAAAAGATCCTCCACATGGATTCTAGTTATGAAAAGTGATGACAGTATTACTTCTAGAAACAATAATAGTAATCCAGGTGCTATGAATTATAGACCCTGACCAGACTGAAGGTACAAATATTTTTCAGGATAGAATGTGTTTTTGAACATTTCTGCATTTTTTTTAAGGGAGTACATCACACGCAGGTCTGAAAGTGATACTTCATAATGAGGCATGTCCTGTCCTTCTGCAGGCCTGAAAGTATAACAAGAATTAAAAAAAAATAAATAAATGAAAGAAAATAAAATTGTGTTTATTGAGTGAGCCATAGCAATTTTTGGTTGCCAAAGTTGGTAGGGGTGAAATACTTAGGGCTAATTTCAAGTAAAGTAAGAAAGTAAAAAAGATACTCATTCGGGTATATCCAGATGAAGTAGAATATATTTGATATATTACTTCTCTTTCTATTGTCCATAAGATTTTGCATGATGTTTTTTGAAATTATCTTCTATTTTTATTTATAAATATTAGTTGTCAATTTTTCAAGACTTTGGAAAAATTAAAAATAAATAAATAATGACAAAATGAAAAAAAAGATATTCAGCAAAATGATTGATGGTATTAGAGGATCTTTCTTCTGACTGACCTACAGTATCAGGTAGGAGAGTAACTTAAATTTTTAGATCTTAGAGTAGGGAGTGATGATTTTAAAAATGATTTATGAACACCATGTGCCAGTAGGTACCCAGAAATAACTATCTAGAAGATGAGAGAGGCTATATAGTCTGACGGCTACCCAGAAATAACAATCTAGAAGATTAGAGGGACAATATATTCTGATGGGTAGAAAAGATCAATCATTGTGATTACTATACAGATTGAAAATAAGATGTGAATAATTATTCACTCTGGGTACTAGATTACAATGCAGTAGGTATATGTGGTCTAGAAGATATTGATGAATAAAATGGTGATAGTGTCATAAGAACAACTTGGTGTGCATGGAGTGCCGAACTAACCTTTCTTATACAAGGCTTGAAACCTTGGGCATCATGGTATTGCATATATAAAACTTATTTAAAATTTAGCATAGAAATATAAGAATTTAACTTTTCACAGTTTTATTTCTTTTCTTTTTTCTTTGAAAAATATTCATAACCTGGGTGGGGCACGGGGGCTCACACCAGTAATCCTAGCATTCTGGGAGCAAGGCAGGTGGATTGCTTGAGGTCAGGAGGTCAAGACTATCCTGAGCCACAGTGAGACCATGTTTCTAATAATAGCTGGGTGTTGTGTCAGGCACCTGTAGTTCCAGCTACCCAGGAGGCTGAGGCAAGAGAATCACTTGTGCTCAGGAGTTTGAGGTTGCTGTGAGATATGACACATGGCACTCTACCAAGGGTGACAAAGTAAGACTCCTTCTCAAAATATATAAATATATTTATAAACTATATTGCACAATTTTATTATTTTACAATAAATTTATAACAGTGACTTTAACTTATAAACAAGTGATAATACTTTGGTCAAGAGTATAGGCAATTCAACAAGTGTTTATTACACTCAAGCCAAGATACCAGTAAGCAAGTAGTATTTATCTACACAAATGTTGTAGAGTAACTCGCCTTAGATACATTCTGAAATTCAAACCCAGAAATAATGATTTAATTATTATAAGACCTAAATTTTTTTATTTATACCAATATTTGTAAGCAATTCTGATGAAGTGCTCAGTGAACCAATTTTGAGAACCTCTCTAAGCACTGTTAGATATTCAAAGAAAGAGACTGAGATTGTATGT
The DNA here is from genome assembly GCA_963574355.1 of Loris lydekkerianus. NCBI lineage: Eukaryota > Metazoa > Chordata > Mammalia > Primates > Lorisidae > Loris > Loris lydekkerianus. Next base: position 16,270 of record CAUYPK010047311.1, on the reverse strand, counting down.
ATTATTTTTCAAAGTAAATTATAACCTTGCTTGCTTGACTGGTTTGACTTTTACTGTAATGAGTTAGAAATAAACATATGGCAGTATAAAATCAGCTCTTCAAATATTTTTAAACACACTGTAAAATGACCAGCTTTCTCTGGTCCTCTCCTCAGTGTAACCCTTTTATACAGTCTTTCAAAACTTCCTCTTGTTTCTACCCCAATCAACTAAGATAAAGAAGGAAAACTATAGGAAATAGGAACCTTGAAGCTAATAAAAGAATAGAAAGATATGTTAAAATAAATCCTATGATATAAGTGTCCTTGAGACTTATTTGAAATGTGTAGCCATCATATGACAAGATATAATTGAGAAAACTCACTTTCTTTTTTTCTGAAATGCTACTTATAACCAGGAAAAACCCCTCCCCCCCCCAAAAAAAAAACAACTTATGGATAATAAGTACATTTACATAGAGTACCTACAGGAACGCTGTAGGTCATATCAAGGTCACTACAAGCCACTGCAACTCTATTTTGTATGTACCCCTCAAGGCGCTCAGCTACCAGTACAAGTGGTTTCTCTACATACTTATTTGAAAACAATACTGAAGAAATACTTATTTGTTTTCACTGTCCTTGTGAATGTCACAGTTTAATATTTCAAAAGTCCTGTAAGATATTTTCTGAAATACATTATAGACTATAAAACTAAAAATTATAAGAAAAAATATATAGCATTTAACAAAATATAAGTTATACAATTAAAATGCTTTTTCTATTTTTTCAGGTTTAGTTACCAGAATATTATGTATTTTATATGATTCATAAACATTTGCATTGTTAGAAACTTATAAAAAAATTATTTAATGCAATTTCTCATTCTTTTATCACATTTTTAATAGTCTACTGTGTCAATTATGGTTGAAAGAGCCACTGCCTTTAGATTTTGCAGTCAAGGGAAAGAGGATTAGTAGGAAGATGATAAAAATATGCTAAAAATTGCATGAAAAATGAAATGGTGAACTCTCCAGAATCATTCCTCCTGTAGAAATGCAACGTGAACAATCATCCATGCATAAAAATACCTTCACAAGAGTTGAAGAAACTAGATGAGGGATCACTATACCTAAAATGAGAAAATACACATTGAAAAAGGTAGAAAAGAAGTTTTATGTTACTGCTCTTGTCTCTCTCTCAGTTACATGCAGCACAGAGGAGAGGGAAACACAAGCTGATTAGAGAAAAGTAAGGAAAGTGAGTATAGAACTCACACCTGGTTTGACACAGCAAAACTCAGCTCCAGGTAGTCTTGCCTGGAATAGCAAAATCTGAGCTAATCACCATCAGTTCTGACTTACAAGAAATGCTCAAGGGAGTTCTCCAAGTTGAAAAAATGAACACTAATGAGTAACTTGAAAATATCTGGAAAAATAATACTTACTTGGAAAGTAAATATGCAGTCAAATTGAGAAGACTTAATACTGTAATGGTAGTATGTAAAACAAATATGTTTAGTATGAAAATTGAAAGACAAAAATGCTAAAATATTAATATTCATAATAATTAAGAGTATACTATATAAAATATACAAGTTGCATCAAATATTCAAAATGAAGAGAATTTGAGTATAAATGTACATTTTGTGTTTGTGAAATCAAAGTTAAGGTTGTTATCAGCTTAGGATAACATGTTATAACTATAAATTTTGTTGTGAATTTCATACTAATAACAATGCAAAAATCAATAAAAGTATACAAAAAAAAAAAGAAAAAGTAAGAAATCAAAAAGATTTGTAATAAAAGACAAATGATTTAACCACAAAGAAAGGTAACAGGAATGAAAGAGAAAAAAAAATCTACAAAACAACAAACAATTAAAATGTACACAGACTGTTTACATGCTTTAATGTTTTATGCATTCATATTTGCAATTATTATATTTGCTTTGCTGGGTAGACCCCTTTATCACTGTATAATGCCTTGTTCATCTCTTTTTATGTATTATTTTTTGCTGAAGTTCTATTTAATTTAACCTAAATATAGCTACTCCTGCTCTCTTTTGGTTTATATTTACATGAATTTTTTTTCTATTCATTCACAATCAATCTGTGAATATTTGTGAAGTACATCTCTTGTAGGCAGCATGTAGTTTGGTTATGTTTGTTTTATCTACTAAGCTAATACATGCTTTTTGACAGAGGAACTTAATCAATTTACGTTCAAAGTAATTACAGATAAACAAGAACTTATTATTGCCATTTTTTAAAATTTTCTGTTGGTGAATCTTAACAAAGATATAGACTGCATTATAATAATTAACAGGGAATTTTCTATCTCACATTCAGCTATGGATAGATTATTCTCAGAGAAATTAAAAACAAACATCAGACTTAAACTACATTCAAGATCAATGTACCTAACAGATATATACAAAACATTCTATCCAGTGGTAACAGAATGCATTTTTTTTTTCCCTAGAGTGCACACAGTGTATTTTCAAAGATATATCATAATATGTTAAGTCACAAAACAAATCTTAACAACATAAGAAGTTTGAAATCATATCAAGTATCTTTTCTGACTATATGGTAAAAATTTTAAGAACAATAAAATGAGAAATTTTGGAAAAATTCAAAAATTTATGGAAATTAAATAAGATGTTTATGAACACATGTCAGTGAAGAAGTTGAAAGGAAAATGAAACAAATTCATTAGACAAAAATGGAAAAAACACAGCAAAACTAATGGGAAGCAGCAATAGAAGTTATGAGAGGAAAGTTTATAGCAATAAAAATTTATATCATAAAAGAAGAAAGATCTCAAATAAACAACCTTAAGTTTCACCAATAGAAAAGAGAAAAACAAGAAAAAAATAAAATAAACCCAACATTGGCAGCAGGAACATTATGATAAAGATAAGAGCAGAAATAAATAAAACAGAGATTAGAAAAAGAAAATGTCAATAAGTAGAAGATTTAAATTATTTTTAAGACAAATAAAATCAGGAAAATGTTAGCTGCATTAACAAAGACTTAAATACATTTTAAAATAAGTATAAAATATTATAATCAATATCTAAGTAATAACATAAAGCATCATAAAAGACTATTATGGCCAATTATATTCCAACAAATTGAATAACATGGCAGAAGTAGATAAATTCCTAGATATATACAACCAACCAGGACTGAGTTATGAATTTACAGAAAATCTTAACAAAACGGTAATGAATAAGAAGATTGAATCTATAACTAAAATTCTCCCATCAAAGAAAAGCTCAATATCAGATGGATTTACAGTGAAATTCTTGTGAAATGTAAAGAACTGAACCCAAAACTTCCAAAACTTAAAGAGGAGGAAGTATTTTCAAACTATGTTGTTAGGCCCAGCATCAGGGATAGACAAAGATCCTACCATAAGAAAAAGAATACTAAAAATTATTATCCATGATGGACAGAGATGAATAAATTCTCAAAAATACTAGCGAACTAGAGTCAACAGCACAGCCAAAGAAGATTCATCTCAGAGATTAGAGAATGGTTGAACGTTTGTAAATCAATAAACATGATACATAATATAAAGCAAATGAAGGACGAAAATACATAACAGTTTCAACAGTGCAGAAAAAGCATTTCACATAATTCAATATAACATGACAAAAATTCTCAATAAATTAGGAATCAATGTGCTTCAACACAATAAAGGTCATCAATCAAAAGCCCACAGGGTGGCACCAGTGGCTCAAAGGGGTAGGGCGCCCACCTCCCCATATGCTGGAGGTGTTGGGTTCAAATCCAGTCCTGGCCAAAAACTGCAAAAAAAAAAAAAAAAACCCACATATAACATCATACCCAATAGGGAGAAATAGGGAGATTTTTCTTTATGATCTGGAATTAGACAAGAATGTCCACTCTCATTGCTTCTATTTAAAATATTTCTAGAAGTCAGAGCCAGAGCAATTAAATAGGCAAAAGAAATAAAAACATGAAAATTGAAAAGGAAAAATTAAATTGCTCCTATTTACAGATGGCATAATCTTATGTATTGAAAACCTTAAGGAATTCACCAATCTTTAGAACTAGATAACAAATACAGTAAAGACTCAGGATGAAAAATAGAAATGCGAAAATTAATATACACTAAGAGCACAATATCTAAAAACAAAATCAAGAAAACAGTAACATTTGCAGTAGCAACAACGGGATGGAATACCTGGAGATAAATTTAACTAAAGAGTGAAAAGTTGTCTCAAAACACTGAAAACTATAAAAAATTGATAGAAAAAAGCAAAATAGACATAAAACAATGCAAAAATGACCTGTGATTATGAACTATACAAAATAATCTACACATTCAATGCAATCCCTATCAAAATACTGATGACATTATTCACAGAACAGCAAAAGATACTGAGTAGCCAAAACAATCTTGAGCAAGGGTAGCAAAACTGGAGGCATTGCATTATCTGGTTTAAAAATATATTATGAAGCTATAGCAAATAAAATAGCCATGGTACTGGCAAAAAAATGGACACAAAGACTAATGAAACAAAGTATAATGCCCAGACATAAATCCATACATCTAAGTTATTGATATTCAACAAAGTTTCAAAGAACACACACGGGGAACAGTCTCTTCCATAAATTGTACTGGAGAAATTAGATATCCACATGCAGAAGAATGATGTAAGACCCATTTCTCACCATATACAAAAGTAAACTCAAAATGGATTATAGAGTTAAATTTAATACTTGAAACTATAAAAACCACTAAAAACAATTAGGGGAAAAATTAGTTTTTTAAAATTAGTAACATTCATTGGTCTGGGCAATAGTTGTTTTGTTTGTTTGTTTGTTTTGTTTTGTTTTTGTTTTGTTTTTTGTTTTTTTGAAGTGACATCAGAGGTACTAGCAACTAAAGAAAAATATAAACAAATAGAATTACATTAAACTAAAAAGCTTCTGCACACCAAGGTACACAATCAACAGAGTGAAGAGACAACTTACAGAAATGGAGAAAATTTTACAAGTTGTATATTTGATAAAGTGTTCTATATCACAAATGCTTAACAGGAAAAAACAAAACCCTATTTAAAATGATCAAAAAAGTTGCATTCAAAAAATACATAAATGATCAACAGTTATACAAAAATGGTCAACACTGGCTTGGCACCTGTAGCACAGTGGTTATGGTACCAGCCACATACACAGAGGCTGGCAGGTTCAGCCCAGGTCAGCTAAACCACAGTGACAATGGCAACAAAAAAATAGCTGGCGTAATGGCAGGGGCCTATAGTCCCAGCTACTGGGAAGGCTGAGGCAAGAGAATCCCTTAAGCCCAAGAGTTGGAGGTTGCTGTGAGTTGTGATGCCATAGCACTCTATCAAGGGCGACATAGTGAGACTCTCTGTCTCAAAAAATAAATAAATAAATAAAGGTCAACACCAATAATAATCAGGTTAAGGCAAATTAAAGCAATAATAAGATATCACATCACTCCTGCTAGAATGGTTATCACCAGAAGATAAAAGATAAGTTTTGGCAAGGGTGTGGAGAAAAGTAAACTGTTATGCTCCATTGGTGGGAATGTAAACTAATACAGCCATTATAAAAAACAGTGTGTAAGTTCCTCAAAAAAAAAAAAAAACAAAAATCAAAACTAGGACTTTCCAGCAATCCCATATTGGTGTTTACATCCAAAGGGATTGTAATCATTATTTTGAAGAGCTATCTGTACTGCCATGTTTACTGTAGCATTACTCAAAATAGCCAAGATATGGAATTAACCTAAGTGTCCATCAACAGATAAATGGATAAATAAAATGTAGTACACGTATCCAGTGGAATACTGTTTAATTACAAAAAGAGAAATCATGTCATTTTTGAAAACATTAATGAATCTAGAGTGCATATTATTAAGTGAAATAAGTGAGGAAGAGAAAGACAATACCACATAATCTCACTACTATGTAGAATATTAAAAAGTTATCTTACAGAAGCAGAGTAGAATGGTGGTGACCAGATGCTGAAGCAGTTGGGGTGGGGATATATTTAGTGAGATTTTAGTCGTAAAATAAAAAATTACAGGAGATAGAAGAAATAAGGTCAAAGATCTTGAACAGCAGTACAACATGGTGACCATAGTTAATGATGACATATTGTATTTTCCAAAATACTAAAAGAGTGGATGTTGAATGTTCTCATCACAAATATCTGAGGTGATGCATTTGCTAATTAAGTGGAATTAACCACTCAACAACGTGTACATCAAAACACCATGTCAAACTCAATAAATACACTGAGTTTTATTTGTCAGTGAAAGAAAGAAAGAAAGAAAGAAAAAAGAAAGAAAGAAAGAAAGAAAGAATATGAAGAAATTTCAGGAAGAATTAGCTTCTTGTACAAAGCCATAGATACATAAAAGAATTAAGGCACATTCTCATAAAGACAGGTTTTCAAACACCTAGTATTTAATGTAAAAGGTAGAGTCATTAAAAGAAAATAGAAAGTTAATTATAGCTGAGATTATGAAGAACCATGTAGTCAAAGGCTAACAAGTTGACATTTCTCATAGAATATACAGTGAACCATTTTCAAACTTCCTTTATATAAGGTAGGGGTGCATGTGGGAGTACTTAAGGGAAGAGTCAGATCTTGATGTGCTCACATTGATAGTAATAATGATTTAATAAGCTTAAAACCAATATAGAAGAATTAGATATCAGTAGGTTAGGAATTAGCTTAAGAAAATAATTACAGAGGATAAGCAAAAGAAAACAGAAACAGGAGAGATGTGGATTCAGAAGAACCCTAAACCCAGTGCATTGTGCTGCCTGAGGCCTAGAGCCTTTAAAACTGAAGAAGCATTTTGCTGGAATTTCACCCCTCCCCCAGCACAACTCCATGGCCCTGGAGGTCTCTAAGCAAGCCAGGCTTGCCCAGACTAGGTAGTCAGTGTGGGGGAGGTCTCTAATCACCCTGGGAGAGAGAGTGCTTTTATAAAATTAAATATACAGAATGTTTAAGCTTTGTTAAAGATGGCTAGATTTTCTACAGACCAGGTAAGGAGATAAAATATCTCTTTTCTTCTTTCACTCTGATATGACTGAAAACGTTCATCTGAGCAAGGTTCTTAAGTATTAATTGTCACTTCTGTAATTTGTGTGCGGTCCTAATTAGCGTCTTCTCTGATGTCCTGCTCTTGGACCGTTTTTCACCTTCCCATACTCTGTGTTAAAGATCATAAATACCTTAAAACAATAAAAGTAAAAAGTAAATCCATCCAGGTAACATAGTTAAAGAGCTAGTTTAGTTAGGAAAATGCAAGCATAGCAAGAACCGTATCATCGTGGTTTGCCTTTCCCTCATGAAATTTATGATTAAAACAATGGTGTTTGAAATAAAAACGGAGCTGGCCTAGAACAAGATGCTACATGCTGTGCGGAACCTCAGAAAGAAGAGCATGCAGACTCCTGGACCAGCTATCTCTTAAACTTTCTCTTTGTCTCTTGTATTTTTCATTTCTCTTCATCTTCTCATTTCCACCAAGCCACTGGGAGGAGACCCATAACATTGTTGGGGCTGGTACCTGACAGTAAGGGTTGTTTCTCTTTCTACCTACCCATGATCTCCCTGGTGCTTATTTAACCAACCCCAATAACTCTGTCTTTTACTAGTTTTCCTAGAACTTGACATAGATAAAACATTCATAATTATAATACATTTTACTAAAAATTGGAGACAAGATGAAATAATTTTACATGTTTAATAGCCCTTTCACTTTGCATCTTGTTTTCTCTTTATCTTCCTCTCCAAACGTTGCCCCTCTGTTATACAAATTAATTTCCCATGAAAACTTGGTACAAGTCCCTCTAGAATCTAGTAACTTGATAATTAGAAAAGTTACCAAGGTATTTTCCCTTAAAGATGGGTCTTAATTAAAGGAAATATTTGAGCCACCTGCTCAGAGAATATTTTCTAATTGACCTCATTATATTTTGTCCTGATGAGAATACATACCCTACAAGCTCATTATGGGAACCATACCCCTTCCCCGACTGGTTCTTTTATGTATGTACATTAGTGTTTGGTGTGATTAAAAGTCATACCATTAAGTGACAGTGATTTCTTCTTCAAAATGAAGTCAAAGTAAGTATGCCAAATTGCAATGTATTTTGCAGAAAGAAATTTAACCCTTGGATCTTGCAAAATATAACATTGTTCCAATTCACATAAACAAAAAGGTACGAATGAAACATTTAGCTGAATGTCGTATTTTATAAAATTAGAATTTTATGCAAACAGACATGGTTTCTTATAACTCTGATATAGCATTTGTCGTCTGATTTCTGAGTCTTGGTTCCCATATTTACAATAATATATAATAGCTACACTGTAAAGCTATTGAAATAATTATTTAAAAGGTATACATAATGTTTTAAGGGGTACTAAGTCATATAAACAAAATAATGCTGTTTTCCTGAAAACTCAAATACACACACACACACATCATAATTTAATGCACACATTTTTGAGGTAAATAAAATAAGTAATTGAACACGTCCAAAGAAAAAGCATGAATTTCAAATTCAAATTTGTCAAATAAAATATGGTAGTTCTCTAAGTCACTGTTCCAAATGTAAGCCAATTGATATAATCTATATAATGACATATTAAGGTTAAGTTATTCTGCATAATGTCTATGCTTTTTATATAATTCAGCTCTTCAATTGTATTTAAATGTCAGTAAATCAAAGGATTAATAGCTGTAGCTCTTACACAGGGTTGGAGCCATTCTTTGGAGAGGATAATTATTTTATCTCTGGGTTTCGCATTCTCCTGTCTAAAGTGAACCACTTTCTGTTGCTATTGCAAGTTCATTTCCATTCTGAAGTAGTGGCCATCCATTTTCTGTTTCACCCTCTGAACGGAGCTCTGTGAGTATATTTAGTTCAATTGACTTTACATGTGCTCCAGATGCCAGGTTCTGCTATTGCTCTGCTTCACTGCTCACAGATGAAGCTTAGCCGAGGCAGTGTTTAATTCCCTAACAGGATGTTATCTGTGACTTGTATAAACTTTTAACTGGGCTAACACAGAACACAGAATGCAGCAATACATCATATTAAATAAAGGTCTCTTCTGATTTGCAATGGTTTAATACAGTGTCTCTATAAAAGAGAAACAGTATGGGCTTTCAAGCTCTTAGATCACATGAACCTCTGGACATTAAATACAGAGGTGATGGTGGGGGAGTTTTACTATCATAAAATCCCCAGAACTTTGTAAAATATCTCCTTTAAAAGAATAATAAATACATTGAAATATTACCATTGTAAACATAGTCAATAAAAGGTTAATTCCTTTCTGAAACTATTACCCTTACAAAGTACATTCTGTATCAAAATTATTATTTTGCAGAAAGCATTAAGAACTACAAACAAAACACCTTTCAGGATTGTTTTGTGTGCTTTCATTTACTTGTTTTGTCTGCTTTCATGAACTATTTTGGCATTATGAAGTGGTATATTGTGATTTTGAAATGTTTTCCTTTTTTTATACTCAATGAAATTTCACTGATGTATTATACTTTCTTAATTTATCAATTTTAATTTTTATACTAAAATAAGGTTATGCATTTTTTGATTAAAACCAAGTGTGAGGAAGCTCTATGTTTGTTGACCTGTCTGACTTCACTTCCATTTCTCCATATTCACTAGACTGGCCCTATATCAGAGGGGCTAACATATCCACTCAAAATGTATTTTATAGATATGCTTATGTTAAAGATATCCAAATGGGGAGATTGTCCTGGATTATTTGGGTGGGCTCAATGTAGTCAAATTGGACATTTTCAAATGGAGACAAGAGAGTCAGAGGTAGAGAAGGAGGAATGATCACAAATGCAGAGACTACAGAGATTCAGGGCCATAGACACAGAAATAGGCAGCTCCTGGAAGACGGACAAAGAAAAAAATGGATTTTTCCCCAGAGTGTCCAGAAGGAACACCTGTCTGCTTATGTACTTCAAACTTTGACCTCCAAAACTACCACATACTACAGGGTGCCCATAAAGTTCTTGCAAACTTTAATCCACTTAATTTGTTTTAATCCACTTAATTTGTGGTACAATACTGCAACAGCAAACACTAATGTACATACATAAAAGCACCACTCAGGGAAGGGATAGGGTTCCCACAATGAGCTTGTGTAGTTTGTATTCTCATCAGGACAAAATATAATGAGATCAATTAGAAAATATTCTCTGAGCAGGTGGCTCCAATATTTCCTTTAATTAAGACCCATCTTTAAGGGAAAATAACTTTGTTCCTTTCTGTTGTTTTGTTTCGTTCCTGTCTTCTTATTTTTAATTTTGATTTACATGTAACACTTCTTAGCGTTGACTTTACATGTCTTCTTCAGTAGCTACTCTAGCTATTACATTATATTATAGAACCTATTGCAGTGAATATAACCTTTTCACTCTCCTAATTTGAGTGAATTGAAGACATTTGATCTCCTTTTATATGTATTATTTTATTCTCTAGATAACTCTTAAAATATGTACTCTACGTAAATTAAGGATTACATCGTACAGTGCTATATTGCCTCAATTCTTAAACATAATTTACAAAGCTCAAATGAAGAACGGAATGTTTCAAATTTATCCCCATTTGTTTATTTTACTTTGTTCTTCATTCCTTCCTGATTTTCCAGTATTCTTTCTTTTATCATTTCCTTTATCTTTATATTACTTTCTTCTTTCCAGATAAAACTCCTGGTAATAGATGATCTTAGTTTTCCTTTATCTGAACTTAGTTCTATTTACCTTTCATTCTGGAAGGTATTTTTTAATTGTGGTAAAATAAATGTTAAATAAAATATACTATTTTAACCATTGCCAGTGTATGGTTCAGTGGCTTTAATTCATTCATCTTGTTCTACAACAGTTACCACCATTCATCTCCAGAACTATTTCATATTTTTTCAAACTAAAAAACTCCATACCCATTCAATAATTTTTCATTTCCCCTTCCTTAAAGCCTCTAGTACTACATTTCTACTTTTCATTTCACAAATTTGACGATGTTAGGTACCTTATACAAGTGGAAACTTACAATATTAATCTATTGTGACTGGTTTATTTCACTTAGCTTAATGTCTTCAAGGTTCACCCACATTGTGACATGTGTCAGAATTCTATTCCCTTTGAAGGCTGAATGCCATTTTATTTGTGTATATAGCATATTTTGTTATCCATTCGTATTGATGGACATTGGTGGATTTTTCCACCTTGTGGCTATTGTGAATAATGCCACTGTGAACATTGGTGTGTAAATATGTGAGTCACTGCTTTCACTTCTCCTGAGTATATATGTCACAAGTGGACCCGCTTAATCATATGGTAATTTTGTTTCATTCTATTGTATTTTGAAGAATCATTGTATTCATTTGAATAGCAGCTACACCATTTTATAGTTTCAGCAGCAATTCACAAGGGTTAAAATTTCTCATATGCTTACCCAACCAACTGAAGACCTGAATAGAGCAAAACGGTTGTGTAAGAAATTCCTCCTGCCTTACTGCTTGACCTGGGACTTAAGTCTTTTTGTGCTATTATAGTTGAATTGAAAAATAGGCTTCTTCTTGGTCTCAAATCTGCCAGCATTCAGACTGAAATTTACACCAGCAGCTCTTGTGGTTTTTACACCTTCTGACTCATGTTGGAATTACACAGAAGTTACCCTGTGCAATAAAATGCAGATTTGGGGATTTCTTAGTCTCTGTAATCAGATGTGCCAATTCTTTAAAATTCTCTCTCTCCCCCACCATCCACACACACACACACACACACACACACAAACACACATATTATATCCTATTCTTAATCCACAGAATGCTGATTAATACAATACTAGAAGAAAAATAACTAATAACAGAATATACAGCAAGCATTCCACTGTCAAAACCAAACCAAACAGAATAATTAGAAAACATACAAAACACAGGAATAAACATTTCATCAAGTAACATGCAGAAATAGTAAAGCAGCATGTAAAAATACGCATTAGCATGACTTGAATAAACACCATGACAATAAAACAATTGTAACAAACACATAAACACATAGAAAGATAGCACTACATTTATCATAGAATATCTACAATAATTTTTTTAAAATAATGAGACCTAATCATGGTAAGAATGCAGAGGACCATTTACACGTTAGTGGTGGAATTACAAACAAACAAACAAACAAACAAACAAAAATTTTAGTTTCTCTAAACAACAAAATGTTCAATTACTAAATAATCCAGCTGTTTCACTCCAAGGCATTTATCCTAGCATATGAAAATATGTTCTCAGTCATTTTCACAAAAGAACCTGTATGTGACTGCTTATAACATCACTTTTCATTATAGCCTCAAGCTAGAAATAACCCAGATGTCCTTCAACAAATAAGTGGCAAAACAACCTGAGAGACCCTGAGAGACATATGTTCTGTGAAATACTACACAGCAATAAGACAGCATCACCTATAGATTAAGGTAACTACTTGTATGAATCTCCAGAATGTTATGCTGAATGAAAAAACAAAGAACTAATTCCAAAAGGCTACCATGACAATAACAGTTACTCTATCTTAAAGTTAAGTATTAAATGATAACTTGCATTTATGATGCCTAATGGTGTCCTTGATTAAGAATTTTGGGAGGGAGGCAGAGCATGATGGCGGACAGGACAGACATGTAGGCCACCTCTCCCAAGTCATCAGGTGAGAGGAAGGGGGGTCTGGACCTTTTCCCCGTGTGAATTGGTGTGGACAGACAGCTGGAGATGCTCAGTGAATCAACAGATTGCTATATATGAGATGTAATCTAAAACCACAGACTCTGTTGTAGAGATTGTCCCTGTTCCACTGTGCTGTCCAGCAGGACCCTCCCTCACGGAGGACAGCAGCTTGCAATTCCTGGAAAAACCCAATTGACAAAAATTTATTCCTGAGCCAAGTTTAACAACCCAAAGGGGGTCCCCCTGAGTGCCACATGGGCTAGGCAACCTGATAGAAAATTGCAGGGAATTCCCATGTGGGAAACAGACATTTTGAATTGTCCAAAATGGTGGACACCTTCCCCCAGAACAACAGGAGTAGGACTGATTAAATAGACTCGACCATTCCTCTTGGGAAAGATTGGTGTGGGCTGGCAGTTCAGGTTGTGCAGTGAACTGGTGGGTGGCTGGACTCAAAAGTCCAGATTCAAAAGTGAGACTCTAAGCCACAAAAACTGAGGCTGCAGCTGTGGGAGCTGGCAGCAGCTAAAGCTCGTGGCAACTAGCACCCTCCCCAACAGCGGATTGCAGTTGCCAGTTTATAGGGGAACGTGGGAGCAGAGTGGAAAGATATGTGAAGTGTGGACTCCGGCACCAAGTTGGGAGGTCAGATAGGAGTGCTGTCTGGAACAGAGAAGCTGAGGTTGGACAATAATTAGGTAATAAATGTTTACAGAAACTCCAAAATGGCCATTGGCAAGTTAGGGTGGTTGCCATGGTAGCAGTGTAAACTATAAACCAGGTATAAGTCTGGGAACCACTCACAGCACCATCCAGTGTCCAGAAAGTATATTGCATTATAAATATATTCCTACGAAAGTTGATCCCTACATCACACATATAGATGGATATTTCTACATATATACAAGAATAATATTTTTGTGGTTGGTGCCTTTTTTCTTCTTTTCTTTTTCTTTTCCTCACCACATTCTTGGAGGAGCTATTTTTAATTTTTATTATTATTATTATTTTATATGTATATTTTTAATTTTCATTGTTTCTATATTTAATTTTTTATTTCTTCTGTTTTAACATTTTTATGAACACCACTTTTTTTGTCCTTTTTACCTTCTCTCTTCCTCTTCTACCCTTCTTATGGTTTCAGAGAGAGCTTACATTAGATTTTTAGAGGTTTTTTTGTTTGTAAATTTTGTTTGTTTTTGACCTTTTTTGTTCAATTATCTTACGATTATCATTATTTTTATTGTAGTTTTTTTTTTTTTTGTTGTTGTTGTTGTCATCAGTATGTCTTGTATTTCTGATTGTTTGTACATCTGTGGGCTTGTGTGTCTGGTAGCCTTTTTATCTATTTGTTCATTTGGCCTCAATAAGTTTGGTGTTTTGCTAAATCCTCAGGTTGGCTATTTTCCCTAACTCCAAATTTCACATTCAACAAGAACAAGCAGGAGGGTAGAGCTCACAGCTAACCATGCTGCGAATACAAACCTGCAGGAGTAAAGACAGGGCCTGAGGCACAGGTTCTGGGAACTAAAACAGCTTCTTTTCTGCAGGGGAATTTAGCAGACACAGAAACAAATTCCCACAAAGTTGTTCTTTTCTGTCAGTAACATCAATCAGGGGTGGAGCTGGAACTGAGTGAATATCCCTCAGCCTCCATCACCTTTCCCTGCTGGATTGAGACAGAGAGCAGCGGCCTTGCTGAGCAGATATTGATTTCCTTGTGATTCAGCAGGTACAAACCTCTGAAGTATCTGCTCACTGGAGGCAACTGGATCACAGCCCTGCGGGGCTATCGATGACTGGGTATGACAGAGGTGCAAGGTGGGGAAGGAGGCATCAACCTTCTCAGACTAATCTATTCTCTGGGTGGGTCCTCCTGATTTCACGAAGCACCAGAGCAAGTCATATTTGAGTTGTCAACAAACACCTGAGATCCAGTTGCCACAGACCTTTTAAGCTCTCCCACCTGAGACAGGTGCTGACTGAGACAATTGATTTGGACATTTTGAACTGAGCCAATAGCCCGAGGACTATTCAAGTAGTGCCTGGGTGTGTGGTTGTAGGAAGGTTTGATTTTTCTTTTCCAGTTGTTCTCTGTGGGGTAGGGTGACTTAATTGCTGGTATTTTTCCACAGCTGAGACTTCAACTGTTTGAAGTGTTTGAAGTGTTTGAACTGTTTGAACTGTTTGAGACCAGAGCAACTGTTTCACTAGGGTTGGAAAGAGACCAACTGAAAACAAGACAGAGTCACTTAGTTTCACCACGCCAAACAGGTCCCCAGTCTCAGGCCGTAGCACTGTACGGGACCTTGACAAAGCTCAAGGGGAAAAGTCAAATGGTGTAAAATAATCATGGGGCAGAATCAGCAGAAAAAGTCTGGTAACATGAATAACCAGAATAGATCAAACCCCCCCCCCAAGAAAAGAGATGGCCGATGAAAATGAAGATCCCTTTCATAAACAGCTGGCCGATCTGACTGAAACAAAATCCAGAATTTGGATGGCAAATAAGATTAATAGAATGGAAGAATATTTGGAATTAGAAATTCAAAAGTTAAAATTAGAAATTCGAGGAGAAATTCAAAAGTTGTCTCAAGAATTTAATGAATTTCAAGACAAAACCACCAAAGATTTTAATGCACTGAAGTGAGAATTTGCAGCCCTCAAAGATCTGAAAAATGCAGTAGAATCCCTCAGTAACAGAGTGGACCAAGCTGAAGAAAGGATTTCTGACATTGAAGACAAAGCCTTTGAATGCTCCCAAACTCTCAAAGAGGAAGAGAAATGGAGAATAAAAATGGATCATTCTCTCAGACAGCTCTGCGATAAATTGAAGAAGGCTAATATCTGCCTCACTGAAATATCTGAGAGTGATGAAGTGGCCTCACAAGGCAAAGCAGCCCTTCTTCATGAAATTATAAAAGAGAATTTTCCAGACATGCCAAGAGATTCTGAAATTCAGATAGCAGACAGTTCCAGAACCCCAGCACAACTCAATCAAAATAAGACATCCCCCAGGCATATCATAATTAACTTTACTAAAGTTAATATGAAGGAGAAAATTCTGAAAGCAGCCAGACGAAAGAAATCCATTACCTATAAAGGAAAGAATATTAGAATGACTGCAGATCTCTTTGCTGAAAATTATCAAGCCAGAGAGGTGGTCATTGACTTTTAATCTCTTAAAACAAAATAACTTTCAACCCTGGATTCTTTTTCCAGCTAAACTGAATTTCATTTATGATGGAGAAATTAAATACTTTAAGGACGTTCATAAGTTGAAGAAATTTGCCATAACCAAACCAGCTTTTCAGGATATTCTTAGACCTATCCTCCATAATGATCAGCCAAATCCTCTACCACAAAAGTAAACTCACTCAGAAACTTTTGATCAAACTCCAACTTCCACAGTGGCAAAAGGATTAAAAATGTCCACTGGACTTTTGAAAAACTCAATACCCAAAATTTTACCAGACTTATCAATATTCTCCATTAA
>CAUYPK010047310.1:0-19206 GCA_963574355.1 Loris lydekkerianus | reverse complement strand
CAGCCTATCTGGAGCGAGTCAACCTTCATAAAGTTTGTGCCAGTTGTGTCCAAAATTTTGGCTTATTGTTCAAATAGAAAATAAACGTTTTTTTTTTTTTTTTTTTTTTTTTTTTTTTGTTGTTGTTGTTGTTCTTTTTTTGCACCACACATTGAATACAAAATCAACAATGAAATGTGATTAATGAAAAATAGATCTGTGAATAATCATGGTGATATTGGCCATCACTGAATTACAAAACAGTCCTGACATAATCCCTGTGTGTCACCAGGGCATGAGCAGTGGATACTCCTCAGAGTCCCTGATAAGGTCATTTATTAAGCAGAGTTCAATAGCGTTTGTCATGCATGACTACAATATCTGAATGCTCTTGTAGACCCAGGTGGGCTGAGCCCCTAAGCTCATGTTGGAGACAAGGCTTAGCAACAGTAAGACACCCTCAACCCTGATCTCCCACCAAGTTTCTACTGAAAAATAAAAGGTATTCAAGCTTTGTGATCTTTGCCTTTAGTTCCCACTATTCCAGAGGCTGTGGCAATAGGATCCCTTCAATACAAGAGTTGGATTTTCTTGTATGCTGGGCTTATGCCATGATACGGTAGACTGGGCAAAGGAATGAGGGTAGGTCTCATGCAAAATAACAAAAGAAAGAAGAAAATAAATAAAATATTCTAGGCACAATTTCAAAAAGCAAACTATGAGAAGAGGTCTGAGGCAGGTGTATTAAGGGAACACATAAAAGAGGAGATTTATTGTGGACCCTGGGGTGGAGCAAGGAAAATGATGCAGAAAAAGAGGGTTTTGGATTGGTTCATTAGGATATTGTCAGTTGATATTATGTGAAGTAGTAGTCCAGAGTTGTCTGGTTCCTGGCCTCTTAATGATTGGGAGAAGGAAATATTGATTCAGATTGAAGCACTCTTACAGAAGAGATGGTGCATGTACTTTGGATATATTAGGATGATATGAAAATCCTGATTGTAGTCAAGAATTTACTATGTGGGCAGTTTAGAGTGACTACATAAATCTAGGATATCAAAGAGATAGAGCTACATAAAATTCAAAGGCTTGACTAATACTGACATCAGGAACACAATTTCCCTATGAGAGAATAATTTCTCTCATTGACATATAATCTAGGGATAAAATTTCAACTCTAGACCCGTGATTAAAAGTAAAAATGAGGAGTAAATTTTCCATCAATGTTTTTCTCCATTTATGTATTGAGACAGAGTCTCATTTTGTTGCACTCTGTCAAGAGCTCAGGGAATATGTGCTCATGGCAATCTTCAACTGTTGTCATCGAGTGAACCTATTCTCTCAGCTGGGAATACAGTGACCTCCTTTAAATCAAGCCTTTTGTTTATTATTCAGAGACAGGGATCTCACTAGTGCTCATGCTTGTCTCCACTTCAGAAACTCAAACAATCCAATTGACTTGTTACTCCCAAAGTGTCAAAATGACAGGCATAAAAACCCACAGCTGTCCACAAACCATAGTTTAAAAAATAATCAAACTTTTAGAACTAGGGTGTCGGCTCACACTTGTAATCCTAACACTGTCAGAGGCAGAAGCGGGTGATTTCAATTAAGTGGGCACTGTGGTGGTCACCTGGACTCCTAAATGCTCAGGAGGCTAAGGAAATAAGACCTGTTGAGCTAAGGAATTTGAGATTGTGGTTGGTTGACATCCAAGCACTCTTTTAAGGGGAAAGGAGTCAGACTCTGTCTCAATGAAAAAGAAAATGATAACTTTGGTAGAAAGAAACAATGTGCTTTCTATGTCGATTCATGGTAGCTTGTCTATGAGCATAGAGATAGGGTTGAGTGTCTCTCACTATCTGGGTACTTATTGTTCTGTGAGTCTTTTGAGCACCTGAACTTTTGGATAATGTCCTCAAATTGCTGCATTGAAATAAGTAGTTCACACTTTCATACTGTACAATTCTGTCTTTCTTAGTTTACTTACACAATTGTACAGCTGTGATCACTATTCAATTGTAGGATTTTGTCTTCCCCCTTACACAAAGAATGTCAATACCTATGAGCATCCAACACCAGCCCCCTACTCCAAGAAGACAATTGGCCTTGTTTTGATGTCATATTCTGAGTTCAGTCTTCCTCTACGTGGTCTTTTGAAAGTGGACTTGTTCCCTTATCATAATGATTTTAAGGTTAATTCTTATTGTCAAATAAATACACACTTTATTTCTTTTGATTGTTGAAAACTATTCATTCATGGGAATATAGCACTTTATATGTATCCACTCATCTGCAAATCGACTCAGTAGTCCTGAAAATGTTTTCTTTGAATCTAAGATTTCTAAATGATTTTATGTTGACTCTGTCAAAAGCCTTTTCCTTGTCTTATGAGGTTACTGTAGGGTTATTCTTATTGATTCTATTAAGGCAGTGTGTTCTATTAGTTGATTTTTCCATATACAGCTAAACTGGAAATTCTGGTAATAAATCCCATTGAGGATACATGTATAAAATATGTTGTACAATACCGCACTTTCCTGCACATATACAGTATTTCTCTTAAGACTGGATACTGTGTTTCTTTCTTTGCCCCAGAAAAATACATTAGTACTATCATAGCTCAAGGAAATGTAAACTGCTAAACTAAAGTGAGCCTCCTGAGTTTATGCTTCTCAGCAATTGAGAGTACAGGCCCATGTCACCACTTCTGGGGAAGATTTTGACTTATTTTTTGCACAAGTGGGATCTTACTATGTTTTTTATTCTAGTCGAACCCCTTAACTTCCAGTCATCTTTCTGCCTCAGCCTCTGATATTGCAGCAAATACATTTGTGAGCTATAGTGGTCATCTATGTGCATATTTTGGTGAATATTTTTCTCTTTTATTCTCATAGATAATAGCCTGTAGATTAAAAAATAACATATATATTTATATATAATTTATATCCTTTTCAATTCACCCATTTCAAGTATAGAGTTCAAGATTACACATTTATGGATCATTTGTATAGTTTTTTTTGTTTCTTACCAGAGACATTTTCTTTAAGTTGTAGAGAAGAAAGAAAAAGAAAAAAAAGTAATGAAGGAAATAAAAGATTTAAGAAATGAAGTGAGTCAGACAGAGACAATTGGAGAAAAAAAGGATAAAGTGAGGGAGGAGCAAAGGGAGGAAGGGAAGGAGGGAAACCAAGAAAGATAACATGACCAAACTTGGAGTCTCACACATATTACCTAGCCCCTTGGAATGCTGAGATGAGTGGAGTTTTTGAATGAGAAGGTGGTGAGAAGGACTGAGAAAATTTCAGACCCTGTATCTATTAAAAAGTGAAAAATTATCTAGGCATTGTGACAGGCACCTATAGTCCTAGCCACATGAGAAGTTCAGGCAGAAGGATTACCTGAATCCTGGAGTTTGATGTTGCTAAGATCTAGGCTGAGGTCATAAAAGAGTATCCTGCACTACATACAGAAACTGTATTTCAAAAATACCCAGATACACACCTATGCAAATAGAAACCAACAAACAATGAACGTTTTCATCATCTCAAAAGACCAGAATTACCTTCATGGTTTAAGCAAAGTAGACATGCTTAAGACCTGTGAAGCTTTTACCAAATTGAGGCTACAGTAAGGCATAGTAAATTTATAAGTTTCTTACAAATAGATGTTTTTGAATAGGAGTCAAACAGGTTCAAAACAGCATCCCACAGTCCATGCCTTTAGCTCAGAGGTAGGGCACCAGGCTTATATAGCTAGTGTGGTGAGGTCTAAGCTTGCCAAGCTACAAAAAAATATACCTGGATGTTGTGGCAGGCACCTTTAGTTCCAACTACTTGGTAGGTTGAGGAAAAAGAATCCTCTATGTCCAAAAGTTCTGGTTATTGTGAGCTGGGTTACACTATGACACTCTACTGAAGGTGACAAGGTAAAATTCTGTCTCAAGGAAAAAAAGAAAAAAAAAAAATGCTGTCTTACTTAAGTGACTCCATTTAGTTTTGTCAGCTGTGATCTAGTTTGAGTTGCACTCTTGCACAAAATCAAAAATTTTGTGTGAACCTTATGCCAGCGAATGTCAACTGTCAATAGAATCAATAAGGCACATATGGGAGATCATTTCTCTGTTTATAAATGGAGAGCTAAAAACTGTCCTTGTTAAAACACTTGAGGGACACCAGTTGAAGTGAGCAGAAAATGCCACTTAATATATTTTACCAAAAGCCTGGATCCCAGGATATTACAGGATTAAATCACTACATGGTCACCATGGATGACATCACAATGGGTTTTGCTCTGGTTTTTAAGCTTAACCTTATTCTTGCCAAGCATGTGTAGTAGCTGTCCAGGTTTGTCATTTGTTTTAAACTGTGGGTCTCCTTTCTGCACGGTAAGTTTCTGCTTCCTAAAGTTTATTTGTATCTTTGGCCAATGGTGTGCAACAACCCTTCCCTTCAATGTCATGATGTGGATTTTTAAGCATTTTATACCTGGTGCACCCCTGGATTGTTAAAGACCAAGAAGCCAAGCAAAAAGTTGGATAGTGTTTTGGTAGACCTGAAAGGTATGTCACACAATACTTACTTGTACTTTTCGTGAAGTTTTACTTCTTACTGTAGAATAGGCTTTTTAGGATTGGTACGGATCTCACTGAAGATCCTTCTTTGATATTTCGTTAGGAAACATGTTCAGCACATATCTCTATACCTGCAGTTATTTATGATGATTTTGGGTAATATTAGCCTAAATGAAATGTTCCAACATTCATGACATTCATCTTAGGTGTGTTCATACTTTTGGCTTCATGGCCCCAAAGAAGTAGAAGAGTTTTGTTGGGCCACACGTTAAATACACAATTAATAATGAAATGTGATTAGCAAAAAAGAGATCCATGCATGCATGTTGTGATATATGCCCCCAAGGCTATTACCAACAATCCTGACATATTCCCTATGTGTCACTGTGGACACACCTAAAAGCCCCTGATGAGGTAATTTTTAAATTATAGTTTAATTATTTTTGCCACACATGACTACAATATTTGAATGATCTGGGAAACCAAGGTGGTCTCATTGCCTGAGCTCACACCACGGAGACAAGGCTGAGCAACAGCAAGAAACCATCAGCCCCTATTTCCCATGCATTTTCTACTAAAATATGAAAGGTATTTTATCCCTTGCCTTTGGGATTTATCCCTTGCCTTTAGTTCCAGCTAATCCAGAGAATATGTTCCACCTTCATTAATGTAAACATGAAAGAGATAAAGTGTCCATATTTTTAAATATACATCATATTCAGTGGTGTAAATATACCAAAATTTATTAATCCATTCATGGGTTGATGAGCACTTGGCTTTCATCCATGACTTAGCAATTATTAATTGGGCTGCAATAAATATTGTAGTACAAATATCTTTTTCATAACATGATTTTTGGTCCTCTAGATATATATCTAATAGAGAAATTGAATAATGAAATGGCAGAAATTTTTAGATTCCTAGGTGATGTTCAAACATTTTTCGAAAAGGAACTTATTAGACAGTGGTTCCAAACCACAGTGCAGAAGTGTTCCCTTTTTTCCATGTCGATGCTAGCATCTATGGTTTTGGGACTTGGTAATATGGACTGATTTTACTAGAATTATATGATATCTCGAAGTTCTTATGATTTGTATTTCTCTGATGTTTAAGGATAAATAGCATTTTTCCATTTGTCTGTATGCTGTGCACCTGTCTTTTTCAAAGAATTTTCTCTTCAAGTCCCTTGCCCACACTGAGATGGGATCACGTGTTTTTTACTTGCTCATATGTTTGAGTTGTCTATGGATCCTGGTTATTAAACTTTTGTTGGAGACATAAACTACAAATATCTTCTCCACCACTGAGTGCTGTCTGCTTGCTTTATTTACAGTTTTCTTGACTGTGAAGAAGTATTTTAGTTTGATCAGATAGCAGTCATGTATTTTTGGTGTTGCTTCAATTGCCCAGGGGATCCTTCTCATAAAATATGCTCCCAGTGTGATTGCCTCACATATTTTTTCTCACTTTATTCTATTATTTTTATAGTTTCATGTCTTTGCTTTAAATATTTAATCCAGTGAGAGTGTATCTAAATTAATACCAAAAGTGTGGCTCCAGTTTCAGTCTTCTACAGGTCAACAGCCAGTTCACGGTGGACCATTTGTTAAATAAGAAGTTTTTCCCCACTGAATGTTTTTAATTGGAATATCAAAGATCAAATGATGGCAAGTAGCTTGGTTCATCTTTTGGTTCTGTCCTTAGTTCCACACTCTACCTCTCTATTTTTGTGACAGTACCATGCTTTTTTTTTTTTTTTTTTTAATTAAATCATAGCTGTGTACATTGATATGATCACGGGGCATCATACACTAGGTTCATAAACTGTTTGCCACATTTTCATCACAGTGATCGACATAGCCTTCCTGGAGGTTTTTTTAGTTATTGTGCTAAGACATTTACATTGGAAAGATATATAAAGAACACTTAGAGATCTAAAAATAGATCTGCCATTCAATTCTGTAATTCCTCTACTGGGCATATACCCAGAAGACCAAAAATCACATCATAACAAAGACATTTGTACGAGAATGTTTATTGCAGCCCTATTCATAATTTCTAAGTCATGGAAAAAGCCCAAGTGCCCATCAATCCATGAATGAATTAATAAATTGTGGTATATGTACCATGCTGTTTTGATCACTATCGATTTATAGTATAGACAGAGGTCGGGTAGTGTGATTCTTCCTGTATTGTTTTTATTTCTGGGTAATGTCTTAAGTGTTCAAGATTTTTTTTGTGATTCTTTATATAATGAAATATATATATATTAGGTCTTTAAGGTATGACAGTAGTGCTATAATAGGTATTGCATTAAAATTGTATATTGATTGCAGAACTATGTACATTTTTATTTATTTATTTTTATTATAGATAAAAATATGCACCATAGATGTGGCCCAACCCATTACTCTCCCTCCACCCAAACCTCCCTCCTCCCTTCCCCTTCCTTGGTCCTTTCCCCATAGTCCTGTGGTATAGTTGGATTATAGCCTTCATGTGAAAGCTATAGTTTAGCTTCATAGTAAGCTGAGTACATTGGATACTTTTTCTTCCATTCCTGGGATACTTTGCTAAGGAGAATATGTTCCAGCTCCATCCATATAAACATGAAAGAGGTAAAGCCTCCATCTTTCTTTAAGGCTGCATAGTATTCCATGGTATACGTGTACCACAGTTTGCTAGTCGATTCGTGGGTTGATGGTCACTTGGGCTTCTTCCATGACTTAGCAATTATGAATTGGGCTGCAATAAACATTCTGGTACAGATGTCTTTGTTATATTGTGAATTTTGGTCTTCTGGGTATAAACCTAGTAGAGGAATTATAGGATCATCAGAGAAATGCATATCAAAACTACTTTGAGATATCACCTAACCCCAGTAAGAGTAACCCACATAACAAAATCCCAAAACCAGAAATGTTGATGTGGATGTGGAGGAAAGGGCACACTTCTACACTGTTGGTGGGCATACCCACTAATACGTCCCTTCTGGAAGGATGTCTGGAGAATACTTAGAGATCTAAAAATAGACCTGCCATTCAAACTATGTACATTTTAACAATGGTGTTTCTTTCTAGCCATAAGCATTGTAAGTTTTTCCATTTCATAACATCTTCAGGTATTTCTTTCTTAGAGTTTTACAGTTTTCATTATAGAGATCATTTATGTCCGTTGTTAGGTAACCTCCCAAATATTTCATCTTTGATGGCACTACTGTAAAAGAAATAGAGTCCTTGACTATGCCACATTTAAAGAATGCAGATGTTTAATTATTTATTTTGTAATCTGATACATTTCTGTATTCTTTTATCATTTATAGGTGTTTTGAAGTTGAATTATGGGGTTTTCCCAAAATGCAGTCATATCATCTGCAAAGAATGCAAGTTTGTTCTCCTTTGACCCTATATGGACACCCTTGATCATGTTTTCTAGACTGATTGTGTCGCTAAGACTTTAATTACAAAGTTAGATATTAGTGGAGACAATGCGTAAGGGTAACCTTACCATGTTCCTAATCTGAGTGGAAATTATTTCACTTTAATTCCATTTAGTACAATATTGCCAGTTGGTTTGCTGTAGATGACCTCTATCAGTTTAAGAAATGTTCCTTCTTTTTTTTTCTTTCTTTCTTTCTTTCTGTCTGTCTGTCTGTCTTTCTTTTTTTATTTGTTTGTTTGTTTGTTTGAAGTTCTTTGTTAGGGTCAGTTTTGTACATGTTACCTCTGGTATATTTGGCCAGCGTCCTATGCCTTTGAGACACATGCACCACCCTGTACCTATTTACTTAAGTGTTTTTATCATGAAAGGATGCTGGATATTATCAAAAGTTTTTTTCTGCATCAATTGAATCACATGGTCTTTTTAAATTTTCTTTATGTTATGAATTTTATTTATAAAATTATGTATATTCAAGATGTCTACAGACCCTGGGATCAAACACATTTGGCCATGGTGTATTATTATTATTATTATTATTATTATTATTATTATTTTATTTTCAGATGTACATGTATTCATTAGACTTCCACTTCTTACCTTTACAAAATTAAAAAGACTTAAAATTAAACAATAACAATGTTTATGTTGAGGAGCAGAAACAAAAACCTCACAAAAAGTGAAATAATTTTTTTTGATGTGTTGCTGGATTCTGTTTGCTAGAATCTTCTTGAATACTTTTGCATCGTTATTTATTGGAGATATTGTTCTATAATTTTCTTTTCTTATTAGGTCTTATCCTGATTTGACAATCAAGGTGATTTTTGCTTCAAACAATGTGTTGGGTATTATTCATTGTTGATCTATAGTTTGGAAAATATTAAGTAATTTTGTTACTAGTTCCTTTCTAAAGATTTTGTAGAATTTGGATGCAATGTCATCTGCTCCCAATTTTTTTATTTGGGGTAGATTCTTTATTGTTGAAAGAAAATGGCATGTTTTCAATATTAGTTTATTTCTTGTAAATTGTCATATTTGTAAGACTAGACTTCTAATATTGGTTAAGAATTTTTTAAATTTCTGAGAAGTTGTTATTTTGTCTTAGTCATTTCTAATTGATAAAATTAGAGATGTTCTCCTTTTTTTTCCTATTAGGTTTGCCAAAATTTTTTCTGTTTTATTGACCTTTTCAAGAAAGCAACTTTTGATTTATTAATCTGTTGTATAATGCTTTTGTTTTCAACTACATTTAATTCCACTCGAATTTAGGTATTTATTATGCTGGGTTTAGAATTAGAAAGTTCCTCCTTCCATTTGTTTGAGATTTCTCATTAAGTGTGTCACTTCCTCACATTCTGTTTGCTTGAGGAAGGCTTTCAATCTTACAATTTTTTCTCTTAGGACTGCCTTTGTGCTATCCAGAGGTTCTAGTATTTCATGTCTTCAATATCATCTCGTTCTAAAAATGTGGTCAGATTTTCTGTTGTACTTGTTCCAGTTTGTCTGGGGCCATTTTTGAACATGTCACCCAGGTATATGGGGCTGGCACTCTATTTACTGAAGTGTAAGCAACAAGTCTCATCTAAATTTCTTTTCTGCAGTTTTAGGCCAGGTCACGATTTTATCCCACCACCTCAAGCATATGAGGCCAGAGCCTTACTCCTTTCAGCCATAGGCGCCCTTCATCTAATGTTTTTAGAAGATTTTATGAACAAGACATGTTGCCCCTGTAAAATCCTTTTCTGTGTTTCTTGAAGAGACCATGTGTTTTTCTTCTTGATCCTATTAATGTAATGTGTTCTATTAGTTGATTTTTTCATATTTAATTGAACTGAAAATCCAGGTAATAAATCTCACTTGGAATATATGTGCATATATAACATATTTTGTATGCTACTGGATTTTTCATGCACCTATATAGTAACTCTCTTGTAGATTGGACATGATGTTTTTCACTTTGCCCACCAATACATTTATACCTTCATTGCTCAAGGAAATACAAGTTGCTAAGACTAAGTAATGCTCCTGAGTTTATGCTTCTCAGCAGCTGAGAATACAGGTCTATGACACCACTGTTTGGGAAGTTTTGCACTTATCTCTTGGACAAGTGTTGTCTTACTAGCTAGCATATTTTGATTTGAAACCCCTTATCTTTCAGTGATATTTTTGACTCCTCTGAATTTTCTGGAATTATAAGTGTGAACTATAGTGCTTATCCTTGCTTATGTATCATGAAAGTTTTCTCAAAAATCCTCATAGACAACAGCCCACATATTGCAAAATAACAACTCTATTCAGATATAATTTACACACTTCATAATTCAGCCAATTCAGTTATAGAGTTCAAGACTACAGAATCAGGGATGATGTGTATGGTTTGTTTCTTTGTTACTAGAGAAGTTTCCTTTAAGGTGTAGAGGAGAGGGAATAGGGAAAAAAAGGAATAAAAAAAAAGAAAGAAATGAGGAGAGCTAGGGAACATTTCAACTCCAAAGCCAAAAGAGAGAAAATTGGTGGAAGGAAAGATAAAGTGAGGAAAATGTAAATGGAGGGAGAAAGAGAGGAAAACAAAGACAGAGAAAATGACATAATGGTGACTCACAACTGTGACCCAAACTCTCTGACAGTTTCAGATGAGTGGAGTTTGTTAACAAAGGTGTTCTTAGAAAAGACTGAGCAAGAGTCAGACACTTTTTTTATTAAAAGGAGAAATATCATCTAGGCATTGAGAATGGCACCTGTAGTCCTAGCAACATAAGAGTCTTAAGCAGAGGAATTGCCTGAATTGTGGAGTTGAGGTTGCTATTATCTAGGCTGAGGTCACAAAAAACTAACCTGGGTCACATATTGAAATCATATCTCACAAATACCCCCACACACATGTACAGACAAATGAATGAACAAACAAAGATTTTCATCATGTAATAAAAAGCAGAATTATCTTGATGGTTCAAAAGAAGTAGACATGCTTAAGAACAGTGAAACCTTGCCCAAATTGAGGCTGTAGTCAGGCATAGGCATAGTAAATATGTAAGCTTCTCTCAAATGAATGTTTTGGGGTAGGTGTCAAAAAGGTCTTTGAAATATTTTAGCAGGTTGCATTGCCTAAGGCAAAGTGGGTAAGGAGCTCACCCCATGTGATTTTATTTCCCTCTCTTGAATAGGTTTGTTTTGGATGGTAGGTGTCCGACAGAAGGCTCTGTCTCAAAATCTGGTTAGGTAATGTGTCTATTAGTGTATTCTGTACCTGCAATTATTCCTTCTGATTGTGGTAGATATCATCTTCTCTAGAAAGTTCCAAAATTCCAGAATTCCCAGTGTCCAAACTTTTTATTCTTGGGCACATAAAAGTAAGAGTTTTTGGTGGCCACACGTTCAATACACAATCACTAATGAAACATGATAAGCAAAAAAGACATGTGTGCATAACTATGTTAGTACCTTTCACCAAAGAAATGCAAAACAGTCATGACATAATCTTGATATGTCACCAGAACCTAAGGATCAGACACCCCTCAGACCATCTAAAAGCACTTTAAGTAGAGCTAGATGAATTGTGGCACACATGTCTATATATTTGCTTGCTCTGGAAGGCCAAGGTGGGCTGATCACCTAAATTAAAGGTTACAGACAAGGCTGAGCAAAAGCAAGATACCTTAAAAGATAAATATTGACTCAGGATGAAAGGATGGTCATCCGTATTTCAGGCAAATGATAATCAGAAAAACGCAGGTGTTGCAAATGTATTTGCTGACACAATAGGCTTTAAACAAACAAAAGTAAAGAAAGATAAGTATTGTCACTACATATCTGTTAAGGGTAATACTCAATATCTTGAGATTTCAATTATTAACATCCATGCACCCAACCAGAATGTGCCTCAATTTATAAGAGAAACTCTAACTGACATGAGCAACATCATTTCCTCCAGCTCTATAATAGTTGGAGATTTTAACACTCCTCTGGAAGTGCTAGATAGATACTCCAATAAGAAGCTGAGCAAAGAAATTTTAGATTTAAACCTAATTATCCAACATTTGAATTCAGCAGACATCTATAGAACATTTCATCCCAACAAAACTGAATACACATATTTCTCATAAGTCCACGGAACATATTCCAAAATTGATCACATCTTAGGTCAGAAGTGTAACCTCAGTAAATGTAAAGAAATATAAATTATTCCCTGCATCTTCTCAGACGACCATGGAATAAAAGTTGAACTCAGTAACAACATGAATCTGCACACTTATACAAAAATATGAAAGTTAAATAACCTTATGTTGAAAGATAGCTGGGTCAGAGATGAAATTAGAAAGAAAATTGCCAAATTTTTGAGACAAAAGGACAATGAAGACACAAATTATCTGGGATAATTCAGGACTGTTTTGCATTTCTTTGGTGAACCTCTGGGATACCACAAAGGCAGTCCTAAGAGGGAAATTTATAGCACTTCAATTCTTCCTCAACAGAACAGAAAGAGAGGAAGTTAACAACTTAATGGGACATCTTAAGCAACTAGAAAAGGAAAAACATTCCAACCCCAAAGCCAGTAGAGGAAAATAAATAACCAAAATTAGAGCAGAATTAAATGAAATTGAAAACAAAAGAATTATACAACAGATCAATAAATTAAAAAGTTAATTTTTTGAAAAGATCAATAAAATAGATAAACCTTTGGCTAACCTAACCAGGGACAAAAAAGTAAAATCTCTACTATTATCAGGCATAAATGACAAAAACAAAATAACAGACTCCTTAGAAATTCAAAAAAAAATTCTTAATAAATATTAAAGAAACTTTATTCTCAGAAATATGAAAATCTGAAGGAAATTGACCAATACTTGGAAGCACATCACCTTTCAAGACTTAGCCAGAATCAAGTGGAAATGTTGAACATGTCAATATTAAGTGCTCAAATAGCATCAAACATATGAGATCTCCCTAAAAAGAAAAGCTCAGAACCAGATGGCTTTATGTTAGAATTCTACCAAATCTCTAAAGAGAAACTGGTACCTATATTCCTCAACCTGTTCCAAAATGTAGAAAAAGAAAGACTACCCAACATGTTCTATGATGCAAACATCACCCTGATCCCCAAACCAGAAAAATATCCAACAAGAAAAGAAAATTATAGACCAATATCACTAATGAATATAGAAGCAAAAATATTCAACAAGATCCTAACAAACAGAATCCAGCAACATATCAAACAATTTATACGACATGAACAAGTCGGTTTTGTCCTAGGGTCTCATGGCTGGTTTATTGTACATAAATCCATAAGTATAATTCAGCACATAAACAAATTAAAAAACAAAGACCATATGATTCTCTCAATTGATGCAGAAAAACCTTTTGATAATATTCAGCATCTCTTTATGATCAGAACAATTAAGAAAATTGGTATAAAAAGGACATTTCTTAAAGTGATAGAGTCCATCTACATGGAACCCGCAGCCAATATCATATTGAAAGAAAAACTGAAATCAATTCCACTCGTATCAGGAACTAGACAAGGCTTCTCATTGTGTCCACTGCTCTTTAATATTGTGATTGAAGTTTTAGCCATCACATTTAGGGAAGTAAAAGCAATAAAGGGTATCCATACAGGTTCAGAAGAGATCACACTTTCGCTCTTCAAAGATGATTTAATTGTATATCTGAAAAACACTGGAGATTCTACTATAAAACTTTTAGAAGTGATCAAGGAATACATAGCATCTCTGGTGACAAAATCAACACTCATAAATCGGTAGCCTTTTTATATACCAAAAATAGTCAAGCTGAAAAACTGTTAAGGACTTTATTCCATTCATAGTAGTTTCAAAAAATATAAAATATTTTGGAGTTTATCTAACAAAAGACGTGAAATATCTCTATAAAGTGAACTATGAAACTCTAAGAAAAGAAATAGATGAAAACTTTAACACATGGAAAAACATACCATGCTCATGGCTGGGAGGAATCAACCTTAGAATACACTTGCAGTGCATCTTACAAGTGTATATGTGAAACTTAGTGAATGTGGAATGTAAATTCTTATCACAATTCCTGGGAAATTGCCAGGAAGGCTATATTAACGAGTGTGATGTAAATGTGTCAACCAGTCTGTGAAATTAGTGTATAATGCCTCATCATTATATTAATGTGCACAGCTATAATTTAATAAAAATAAAAAATAAAAAATAAAATAAAATGTCCATACAACCCAAAGCAATATACAATTTTATGCAATCCCTGTCATATCACTTTAAAGCTCCACTGGCATACTTTAAAGATCTTGGAAAAATAATACTTCATTTTATATGGAATCAGAAAAAAATTCTCAAATATCCAAGATATTACTCAGAAATAAAAACAAAGCAGGGTGAATCATGCTACCAGACCTCAGATTATACTATAAATCGATAGTGACCAGAACAATTTGATAGTGGCACAAAAAAGGAGAAGTAAATGTCTGGAACAGAATAAAGAACCAAGAGATGAATCCACCTACTTAGCATCATCTGATATTTGACAAATAATTAAAAACATTCAGTGGGGAAAGATTCCCCACTTAATAAATGGTGCTCGGTTAACTGGCTGACAACCTGAAAGTGGACCCACACCTTTCACCATTAACTAAGGTAGAATCTCACTGGAATAAAGATTTAAACTTAAGACATAAAACTATAAAAATACTAGAAGAGAGTTCAGGGAAAACCTTTGAGGAAATCGGTCTGGGGAAGTATTTTATGAGGAGGACCCCTCATCCCCAGGCAATTGAGACAGCTTCAAAAATACACTCCTGGAACCTGATCAAACTAAAAAGGTTCTGCACAGCCAAGAACACAGTAGGTAAAGCAAACAGACAGCTCTTAGAATGGAAGAAGATATTTGCAGGTTATGTCTTCAACAAAGGCTTAATAATCAGAATCCACAGAGAACTCAAACATATAAGCAAGAAAAGACTAAGTGATCCCATCACAGTCTGGGCAAGGTACTTGAAGAGAAACTTCTCTGAAGAAGACAGGCCCACTGCCTACAGACATATGAAAAAATGCATATCTTCTTTAATCATCAGAAAAATGCAAATCAAAACTACTTTGACATATCATCTAACTTCAGTAAGATTAGCCTATATCACAAAATTCCAAGACCACAGATGTTAGCATAGATTTGGAGAAAAGGGAACACTTCTACACTGCTGGTGGAAATGCAAATTAACACATTCCTTTCTGAAAGATGTTTGGAGAACACTTAGAGATCTAAAAATAGATCTGCAATGTAATCGTGCAATGTAATCGTGTAATACATCTGCAATGTAATCGTGTATACTAGGTATATACCCAGAAGACCAAACATCACATTATAACAAAGATATTTGTACCAGAATGCAGCCCAATTTATTAGGTAATTTCAAAAGTTTTGTCTGTTTTTATGAGTCTATTTTAAACTGTAATATCTCAGTGAGTATTTATTCAATTTAATCGAAATAAGTGCCATTTGAATCAGTGCACTTTTGCCAATGTAACACAAGTAGATTAATTCCATTGGCATAAAAATTGGGTGCTTGGGATTCAATGAAGTCAATGAAGGCCATTTTTGCTAGGTCCTGATTGGCAAAGGTTCTAATGGTGAGAAAGTTATTAAAATGCTTGAAAAGATGGTAGTTGGTTGGTGAGAGGTCTGGGGAGTATGGTAGGTGGGGCAGAACTTCGATGCTCAATTCCTTTAATTTTCAGAGGGTGATTTATGAGACGTGTGGCCAGGCGTTGTCGTGAAGCAGGATTGGACCTCTTCTGTTGACCAGTGCTGGCTGCTGCTGATGCAATTTTCAGTACATTTTGTCAATTTCCTCACAATAGGACTCTGCTGTGATGGTTTGGCCTGGTTGCAGAAAGTTATAGTGAATCACACCAGCTGCTGACCACCAGACAGTAACCATGATCTTTTTTTGGTGGGGTTTCTCCTTTGGGAAGTGCCTGGGTGGCTCATCAGTGTCCAACCACTAATCTGAATGTTTCCTATTGTCATAGAGAATCCACTTTTTATCACACATGATGATCCGATCCAAAAAAAGATTGTTTTGGTTGCGCAAAAGCAGTGAAGAAGAAACCCCAAAACGTGACAATTTCTGCCAATCATTTAAATCATGGGGCACCCACTTTTTGAGCTTTTTGACCTTTCCAATACGTTTTAAACCATCAAAACCCGCCTGGGAGCTGACACCCAGTTCTTCTGCCATCCCACGCACCGTTTGTGATGGGTCAGTCTCCACCAGGGTCCTCAAATTCTCGTCCTGGATTACTCTAGATCGACCACTTCGGGGCTCATCTTCGAGGCTAAAATTTCTGGAACAAAATTTCACAAACTAACGTCAAACAGTGTGTTCATTAACACTATCATTGCCAAATGCCTGGTTAATTTTTCGGGCTGTTTCATCAGCGCTTTGGTTAAATTTGAATTCATAGAGAAATATTGGCCGAAAATTGCTTAATGACGTCATATAGTAATAGGCTGAAAATAATAAAAAAAGTTAAAAGTAGAAAAAATGAACAACATTAATGTATAGAGTACAAAATTTTCCATCGATCAGTATATACCATGACAGACTAAATATTTATTGAGATATGGAGCCACAAAAACACATGACATTAAAACAGACGAAACATTTGAAACAACCTAATATAATTGTTAAGTCATGGAAAAAGCCTAAGTTCCCATCAATCCACAGAAGGATTAATAAATTGTGTATGTACACCATGCAATATTATGCATTGTTAAAGAAAGTTGAAAACTTTACCTCTTTCATGCTTATATGGATGGAGCTGGAAGATAGTCTTCTTGGTAAACTATCTCAAGAATGAAAAAAAAAAAGTATCCAATGTATTCAGCCCTACTATGAAACTAATTTTTGGCTTTTATATAAAAGGTGTAACCCATTTATAACCTAAGAATATGGGGAATGGTGAGAAGGAGGGGAAGGAGGGGGTAAGATAAGCAGAGGGAGAGTGATTGGTTGGATTGCACCTGCAGTGCATCTTACAAGGTTACATGTTAAACTTAGTAAATGTAGAATATAATTTTCTTAATACATTAACTAAGAAAATGCCAGGAAGGCTATGTTAAGTAGTGTGATAAAAGCGTGTCAAGTTGTTTATAAAACCAATGTATGGTGCCCCATAATTGCATTAATGTACACAGCTATGATTTAATATTAATTAAAAAAAGCAAGATACCTTCTGCCCTGATCTCACAACAGTTTTTTTTTTTTTTTTCTTAAATAGAAATGGTTGCAAAGGGTTGTTGTTCTTGCTTTTACTTCCTGTTACTCCAGACTATGAGGCAGAATGATAGAATGATCCCTTCATCCCAAGAATTGGATTTTGCTTTGTGCTAGGCTGATGGAGTGACAACCTTTCTGGGGCAACATAGTGAGAGGCTGTCTCATAAAAAATAATGAAGGAGATTTAAAAAAAAAAAAAATGAAATAGAGAGAGAGAGAGAGAGAATGGAAGTGAAGGAAGGAAGAAAAAAAGGAAGGATGGAAGGAAGGGAAAAAAGGAAGAAAGGAAATTTGCTAGGTACATTGTTCAAGAGATGTCACTATGAAGATGCAATATGGGAGTACACAAAGAAAAAGATTTCCTGTGGCCCCTTGTGGTGGGAACAATGAGTCATGTCAATCTGGTTTTGGATTGTTTCCTTAGGGTATTCATAGTCGATCTGTTGGGTAGCTGCTCTTTCATAATGTTTGCTCCTTGGGTCTGAATTATTGGAGTCAGGGAATAATTTCCCAGATTAAAGAAGTTCAACAGAAGAGTGGAGGGTATTCTTTGTATGTTTTAGTGTACATATGAAAAGCCTGATTTGAGACAAGAATTCCTTGTGTGTTTAGGTTCCAGTGATTGCAAGAATCTATTATATGAAAAGGTTAGAGTTATGTAAAAATCAAAGAGTTGATTAATAAATGTGGTAAAAAAAACAATTTCCATATGAGAGAATATTTTCTCTAGTTGATATCTAATCTAGGGGAATATTTTTAACTGTAGATGAGATATCACAATACAAATATGAGGGGTAAGTTCATTACCAGTGTTTTCTTCCATTTCCATACTGAGATATAATCTCTCTCTCTCTCTCTTTTGTCTGCCCTTGGTAGAGTGCACAGGTATCATATCTTAGTAAATTTCAAGTAATGTCATCAAGAAAATCTTTTCCCTCAGCTGGGATTTTGGGCCCCTGAATAACATCTGGCTGTTTTTTTATTCTTCAGATATGGGAATCTCACTAGTGCTCAGGCTGGTCTCCAATTCAAAAATTTAGACAATCCAACTGACAGGGTCTTTAAAAATGTTAAGATGACATGCATGAAGTACCAGCACTGGCCACCAATCATAGTTTGAAAAAAAAAATTACAAAATCAAGTTCTGGAATGGTGGCTCACACCTGTAAATCTAACACTCTTGGAGGCAGAATTTGGTGGTTCAACGGAACGGGCAATATGGGGGAGCACCTGGACTCCCAGAGGTAATAGGCTATAGTATTTGTGGACATAGAAGTTTGAGAGTAAAGTGAGCTATAATGACGTCAGGGAACTTTATCCAGGGGGTAGTTGTCAGACTTTGAATCAAGAAAAAAGAAAATGATAACTTCAGTAGAATGGAACAATGTGCCTTCCATTCTGTCAATGCATAGTATTCTGTGTGAGCAGGGAAATAAGATTGACTGTCTCTCAAGTACTCTCACAACCTGGATACTTCTTATGCTTTGAGTTTTTTGAGCACCTCAATTTTTGAAAAATATCTTCAGCTTTATTAAAATAAGTAGTTCACCCTTTGAAAATATACTTTCATTTTTTTCTTATTATAATCACACAATTGTACAGCTGTCATCATGATCTAATTTTAAAGCTTTGTCTTGTACCCGCACATAAAGAATGTCAATAATTACTATGAAGCACTTTCACTTTCCCACCACCCTCTCCTGCCTGTACGCTACTCCTACGAGACAATTGGCCTTGTCTTGATGTTTTCTACTGAATACAGTCATGTTCTTTGTGGTATTTTGTAAGTGGCCTTGTTCCCTCATCATAATCGTTTTATTTTTTTTTTCTTATTTTTGAAATGAAATCATAGCTGTGTACATTGATATGATCATGGGGCATCATACACTAGTTTCACAGACTGGTTGACACATTTACATCACACTGGTTAACATAGCCTTCCTGG
>CAUYPK010047309.1:0-25070 GCA_963574355.1 Loris lydekkerianus | reverse complement strand
AAATTGAAAACAAAAGAATTATACAACAGACCAATAAATCAAAAAGTTGGGTTTTTGAAAAGATCAATAAAATAGATCAACATTGGTTAATCTAACCAGAAATAAAAGAGTAACAATATCTAATTTCATTAATTAGAAATGACAAAGACGAAATAACAACAGACTGCTCAGAAATTCAAAAAATCTTTAATGAATATTATAAGAAACTTTATTCTCAGAAATATGATATTCTGAAGAAAATTGACCAATACTTAGAAGCACGTCACCTTCCAAGATTTAGCCAGAATAAAGTGGAAATGTTGAACAAGCCTATATCAAGTTCTGAAATAGCATCAACCATACAAAATCTCCCTAAAAAGAAAAGCCTGGTACCATATGGCTTCAGGTCAGAACTCTACCAAACCTTTAAAGAGGAACTAGTATCTATACTACTCAACCTGTTCCCAAATATAGAAAAAGAAGGAAGACTACTCAGCATGCTCTATGAAGCAAACATCACTCTGATCCCCAAACCAGGAAAAGACCCAACAAGAAAAGAAATTTAGAGACCAATACCACTAATGAATATAGATGTAGAAATATTCAACAAGATCCTAACAAACAGAATCAAGCAACACATCAAACAAATTATACATCCCGACCAAGTCGGTTTTATCTCAGGGTCTCAAGGCTGGTTCAATATAAATAATCTATAAATATAATTCAGCACATAAACAAATTAAAAAACAAAGACCATATGATTCTCTCAATTGATGCAGGAAAAGCTTTTGATAATATCCAGCATCCCTTCATGATCAGAACACTTAAGAAAATTGGTATTGAAGAGACATTTCTTAAACTGATAGAGGCCATCTATAGCAAACCCACAGCCAATATCCTATTGAATGGAGTTAAATTGAAATAATTTCCACTCAATTCAGGAACCAGGCAAGGTTGTCCATTGTTTCCACTTTTCTTTATTGTAATGGAACTTTTAGCCATCACAATTAGGGAAGAAAAGGCGATCAAGGGCATCCATATAGGGACAGAAGAGATCAAACTTTTGCTCTTTGCAGATGATATGATTGTACATCTGGAAAACATCAGGGATTCTACTACAAAATGCTGAGAACTCATCAAGGAATACAGGAGCATCTCACATTACAAATGCAACGTTCATAAATTGGTAGCCTTTATATATGCCAACAATTGTCAAGCTGAAAAAACAGTCAAGGACTCTATTCCATTCACAGTAGTGCCACAGAAGATGAAATATTTGGGAGTTTATCTAACAAAGGATGTGAAAGATCTCTATAAAAATAACTATGAAACTCTAAGAAAAGAAATAGCTGAAAATGTTAACAAATGGAAAAACACTTTTTTTTTTTTTTTTTTTTTTTTTAGACAGAGTCTCCAGCTGTCTTCCTGGGTACAATGCCATTGTGTCATCGTAGCTCACAGCAACTCTTGGGCTTAAGTGATCCTCTTGCCTCAGTTTTTCTATTTTTCTTTCAGTAGAGATAGAGTCTTGCTCTTGCTCAGACTGGTCTTGAACTTGTGAGCTCAAGCAATCCACCGACCTCAGCCTCCCAGAGTGCTCGAATACAATGTGCCCCTGCTGGGCATGTCATTTTTATGATGGAGAACAGACGTTCAAGGGAGGCAGAGTCAAGCCACAAGAAATGCTTTGGAAGTATCTGTCCCAATATGTCACAATGATTAATGACTATAACAATTTGCCCTCTTAGTCTACCCTTTTAGACTCAAGTGCTTGCTTCCTTCTATAAATAAAAATTTACCCATCTTCTCCCCCAAGATACCTCAAGAGCCTCATCCAATTAGATATCAGGCTTGAAATTCACGACTTCACGACTAGCTCAGATTTAGCTCCTCTTCAGCCATAACATACCTTTGTATAGGTTTAGCATCCCTAATCCAATAATATGAAACCCAAAATGCTTCAAAATATAAAACTTTCTGAGCACTGACATGATGCCACAAGTGGAACATTTCACATCTGATCTTATTTTATGGGTCACAGTCAAAATGAAGGCATACAACACACAGTGTTTTCCCAAAGGAAAAAAGACTCCCTACCTCCTTCAGCTGCCATGTATCTTTTCCAGACATGCTTGGGTCCTTTCCCCAAGATATTTCATCATATAAATGCTAATATTGCAAAATCTGGAGGAAAAACACAAAATCCAGAAGAGGTCTGATCCCAAGTACTTCACATAAAGTATACTCAACCTATACTAAAATGACAAGTTATCTGGCCCCCATATGTCCATCATGCAATGGTAGAACAAGATAATGGCAATAAACTCTCCCAGTTGAAAGAGGAGGCACAACATTCCATTTCTGGTCCATAGCAATTCTGAAATCCTGCTGGGCAAATTCTGGGCATTATAGGGAAAAAATGCATATGTCAATGGAAAACTATCTATTATTTAAGGCATACCCTTTTACTTTGTCTGCCTTTGAGTCTATGGGAACTCTGTGTTTATCATTGCCTTTGAGCTATTTTACAACTCTGTAGATTGTAAATCAATGATAGTAATACAGAATAATTCTTATTCATATACATGCAAAACATCCCCTCCAGTGGAATTTCTTCTTCTGTGGAAGAAGTCATGTTTGCCTTCATTTATGCATTCCTGATATATAAATATGTCTGCTCTTTAGATTCTCCTTTGATAATTTTCTTTGCAACATCTGCCCAATTACATCACTTATAAGAAGTTAACTGACAACCTGTAGAAGACTGAAACTGGACCCACACCTTTCACCATTAACAAAGATAGAATCTCA
Source organism: Loris lydekkerianus (assembly GCA_963574355.1). Lineage (NCBI taxonomy): Eukaryota > Metazoa > Chordata > Mammalia > Primates > Lorisidae > Loris > Loris lydekkerianus. Next base: position 22,280 of record CAUYPK010047309.1, on the reverse strand, counting down.
CTGGATAAAAGATTTAAACTTAAGACATGAAACTATAAAAATAGTAGAAGAAAGTGCAGGGAAAACACTTGAAGAAACCAGCCTGGGAGAATATTTTATGAGGAGGACCCCCCCTGGGCAATTGAAGCAACATCAAAAATACATTACTGGGATCTGATCAAACTAAAAAGCTTCTGCACAGCCAAGAACACAATATCTAAAGCAAGTGGACAGCCCTCAGAATGGGAGAAGATATTTGCAGGTTATGTCTCTGACAAAGGTTTAATAACCAGAATCCACAGAGAACTCAAACATATAAGCAAGAAAAGAACAAGTGATCCCATCTCAGGCTAGGCAAGGGACTTGAAGAGAAACTTCTCTGAAGAAGACAGGCACATGGCCTACAGACACATGAAAAAAAGCTTATCATCCTTAATCATCAGAGAAATGCAAATCAAAACTACTTTGAGATATCATCTAACTCCAGTAAGATTAGCCCACATCACAAAATCCCAAGACCGGATATGTTGGTGTGAATATGGAGAAAAGGGAACACTTCTGCACTGCTGGTGGAAATGCAAACTAATACATTCCTTTTGGAAAGATGTTTGGAGATCACTTAGGAATCTAAAAATAGACCTGCCATTTTATCCTTCAATTTCTCTACTAAGTATATATCCAGAAGACCAAAAATCACATTATAATAAAGATATTTGTACAAGAATGTTTATTGCAGCCCAATTCATAATTGCTAAGTCATGGAAGAAGCCCAAGTGCCTAGCAACCCATGAATGGATTAATAAATTGTGGTATATGTATACCATGGAATATTATGCCGCCTTAAAGAAAGATGGGGACTTTTCCTCTTTCATGCTTACATGGATAGTGCTGGAACATATTCTTCTTAGTAAAGTATCTCAAGGATGGAAGAAAAAGTATCCAATGTACTCAGCCCTACTATGATGCTAATTTATAGCTTTCATATGAAGGCTATAACCCAATTATAGCACAAGAATATGGGGAAAGGGCCAAGGGAGGGACAGGGAGGGGGGAAGTCAGGGTGGAGAGAGGGCAATGCATGGGGCCACACGTACGGTGCATCTTAGAATGGGTACAGGCAAAACCTAATTAATCCAGAATACAAATGTCTACATACAATAACTAAGAAAATGCCATGAAAGCTACGTTGAACAGTTTGATGAGAATATTTCAGATTGTATATGAAACTAGCACATTGTATCCCTTGATTGCACATGTGTACACAGCTATGATTTAACAATGAAAAATAAATTAATAAAAAAATTAAGAAAAGAATGGAAGAAAAAGTATCCAATGTACTTAGCCCTACTATGAAACCAATTTATAACACCTCCACTTCCATATGAATGCTATAACCCAACCACAGCCCAAGATGAAGGGGAAAGAGAAGGGTGAGGGAAAGGGAAGGGGAGAATGAGTGGAGGGAGGGTAATTTGTAGGACCACCCCTATGGTTCATTTTACAAGGATGCATGTTAAATCTACTAAGTGTAGAATATAAATGTCTTAACATAATAACTAAGAATATGTGGTGAAGGCTATGTTAACCAGTTTCATGAAAGTATTTCAAATTGTTTATAAAACTATCACATTGTAACCCATAATTGCATTATTGTACACAGCTATGACTTAATAAAAAATGTAGTTAAATAAAATCTTTTCATATATGTTCATTTTATATCTGTATGAGTGGCATTACTTTACCTTTTTTAGATTCTTAAGTAGGGTAGAGACTGTTGTTTGCTTGGGCCCTGATTCTGATTCTCTTGATTTTTTTCTCCATAGCTCATGACTTTTCCCTGTAGGATGTCCTTTCTTTCCCATTACCCTCAGCCGTGTCTATAGTGATCATTGCAGAATATTCCCTGCTTAGTAGCTGAGCACTTTTCTTATCCTTCTCCCTGTCTGTAGAAAATTGGATGGCCAGAGAATGTTCTATCTCTTGAATTATCACTGTGTCTACTAATGAAGGTTGTTTGCATTTTTGGCAGGACATTCTCTTAAGATCTTTCCTATTATGTATCTATTTGATTCCAGTTGGCTTTGGGTGGCAATAGGCATATCCACAGTTCTTTTTGAGACTTGCCTTTCCCTGTATAAATTAATTACAGATACTTAGCTTTCCAGGCTTCTGTGGGACCATGCTTAATTTAACTTAATATATAGCAACCAGAGTAATCTTGAAAGCAGAGACCAGTCCCTCACAAGGCACTGAACCTGCTGGCACCATGATCTTGGACTTCCAGCCTCCAGAGCTGTGGGAAATAAACTTTTGTGGCTTGTAAATTACCCAGTCTCAAGCATTTTGTTACACAAATGTACTAAGACAATGGGCAAAAGAGAACAGACACATCACTGAAAAAGATATACGGTTGACAAATTGCACATGAAAAGATGTACAGGCAGTGCCTGTGGCTCAAAGGAGTAGGGTGCCAGCCCCATATGCCAGAGGTGGTGGGTTCAAACCCAGCCCCAGCCAAAAACATATACATACATATATATATATATAGATATATATATAGATATATATAGATAGATATATATATAGATATATATATAGATATATATAGATATAGATATATTTATAAAGATGTCCAACATAATTGGGCATTAGGAAAAAGCAAACTTAAACCACACTGAGATACCACAACTTAGCAACCCAAATGGCTAAAATTGAAAAGACTAATAATACCAAGTCCCACCAGGAATATAGAGCAACTGTACAACCTAAAACCACCACAGAAATGGTTTGGTAGTTTCTTATAAAGTAGAACACATACTTATACAGCCCAGGAGTCTTACTCATAAGTATTGATCAAGGGAAATAAAAACTGAAATCCACACAAAAAAAGCCAGTATGAAAATGTTTATAGTAGCTTTATTTATAATTGCTCCAAACTAAAAAGAACTCAAATGTCCTTCAACAAATGAATGGATAATCTGAGGTATATATATATATATATATATATACAATGAAATAATACTCAAAAATAAGGACTATTAATATCTGCAAAATGAATGTTTTTCAGATGCATTATGCTAAGTGAAAGAATCCAGACTCAAAGGCCATGTATTGTGTGATTCCATTATAGGTCATTCTGGGAAAAACAGATCTGTATATAGAGAAAACAAATCAGTAGTTCTAAGGGAGGTGACTAAACAGAAAAATGGGAAAAATTTTAGATGATAGGAATAGTTCTATATCTTGAGTTTGATGGTTTTATATCTTGAGTTTGGTGGTAGTCAGATTACATTTGTCAAAATGCATGGACTATCCACTAAAAAAGATGGATTTTCCCATAAGTAAATTATACACTAAAACAAATGAGCTAATTATTTTCTGGATATCACTTTCTTTTAGTAACCTATCAGGTATAGGTAATAAAAACCAACTCATACTATGAACGTTCTGCCTTGAAATATCTTCATCCAAAGCCAGAAGTTCATTAGGTACATTTTTGATTATTTTATCAAGTGAACTGCATAACATAGCCACATTGGCAGTCTCCTGAGACCAAAGCCATATATTTTATGTTTTATTATGGTGGCAGCTTATTCTTAGGGACCTGTTTCTATAGCAGTCAGCTTTTGCTGCAGCAACTAACAACCCACAAATTCTAAGAAATTTTGACAACAGACATTTCTCTCTTCCTTGTATACCTCAAAGGCTGTAGGTTGGCTATGGTTCTGCTGAGCTTGGCTGGGTTAGGTTGGGCCTGGTTTGGCTTCATGTATCTTCTCAGACTGGCTCCCAGGCTAATGGAAAAGCCACTGTGTGGAACATTATGTTCTCTTAACAAAAGTCAAAAGCTCAATGAAAGCAGAGCCAAACCACACAAACACATTATTTTGTTCAGCCCCATTGGCCAAAACAAGCCACATAGACAAGCCCAAAGTCAATGGAGAAAGGAAGAATATTCTACTGATATGAAAACTTAGTAAGGGTTGAGAAAATAAGTAATTGTGAATAAATAATATAATTGTGAATAAATAATACAACCTTTCCCAGAAACTCCTATCCTTTATCCTCATATGAACTGCTATATTATTTGCATTAGGAAAAAAACTAAAAAAAAATTCTACATGCCCATCAGAGGAAAATAAATAAATAAATCTCATAGAGTCACTCAATTAACTATTATATAGCACTTAAAAAGGAATGGATCATATTAATATCCACCTAGCTATATCATGGATAGATCTTAAAAGTACAATGTTGAGTAAAGAAGTTTGGTTGTTTACTGCAACATTTCAATGGCTTATAAATAGGAAAGAGAGAGAGAGGGAGAGAATCAGACCAAATTCTCAATTTATTGTTAAAAGGACACAATTCAGCTGACATGTAGAGGTCCCACAGAACAGAATTAAGTGAAACCTGTCTTGATGCCACTTCCCTGGGTCTCCAAAGTCTCTTACAAGTGTGCACCTATTTGTGTTGCAACCCACGCAGGGATGATCTTGCTGAGTCAGAGAAGTCCAATCTCTAGCAATGTTCTTCTTTCACTTGGGAGTCCTATTAATATTTAAGAATTTGTACAAATGGACACATTTCCACTGACAAGAACACAGGGATTTTTCAATTCTTGAACCAAACTTGGCATCAGCTAGGCTATCTTCACATTCTGAAACAAGCAGAACCAATTGACAAGTGTCCTTGAACTATACGCTTATGTCACTGCTTCTCTTTCCAAAGAAGCTGAACATCCATTTTTCCAGATATTCTCTGACAGCTGGGGGCCCCCACAGTATATGATTAAGTGTTCATCATATGGAAGGAACAGTAAGCTCAAGGAAAATTAAGATCTGTACAAATTGAACTAGAAGGGGAAAATCATTAATGGGTCTTAAAAGATGACTAAGATTTTAAAAGGCAAAAACAAAAATTGGTTAGGGAATTACAGATGAAAGGAAAATGTTTGGGAGACATTCCTAATGAGTCACATTGCATTAGAAGTGGTGTCCAAGCAAGGGATGATTTGTTGAAATGGGAATGACAGTACCTGTGCAGGCACTGTTCTGTGAAGGATGACACTGTAGTTACAAATGTCATCAAGGATCACTCAATTCATTTATTTCTTCATTAGAATCTGGAGGATGTTCTCAAAGACAACAGAAGTATGAACTGGGACAAAATCAACATCACTCTTCAGAAATTCAGAGTACTAAGAGATAACACAATATATTTGATAAATGGACCCGTGAAGTCCTTTTAAAAGGTTAGAGAGGTTTTCCTGACATTGTGTGAAGTCTCTTGGTTTGTTAGCCCAGTTCTTCAATCTGGACCCCGTGTCTGGCTCTGTGCTTCTATGTCAGCTTCTATGCTAATCTTGCTTGCTACATGGTCTGTGACTTTTCCAAATGCTCTCCTTAGATGGATACCCTACTTTAACTACTGAGAATTCAGCACCTGCATCACCATTGTCCTTGCTATTTTCACTTATGTCCCAAATTGCTATTGAAACAGTGCCATGCTAGCATTTCAGGAGCTGTGAATTAAATTTCTATATACTCTGAGCCACTGCAATGGTAGGAAAAGATCTGAAGTTTTCTGCTGCATAAAGTGAAATAATGAAAAATTTCTTCCTGGAAGACCCTCCCACTATTAAAACCCCTTTATTCTTATGGCAATATCATGGTCCAGCAGAAGAGCATGTTAAAAGCAAGGGAAAAAATACTAAATTTAAGCTTTGGTTCACTTATATTAATGGTGTGACCATAAGAATGTTATTAACTTCTTTGATATTCTAGTTCACTAATTAAATATAGAGAAGTTAATGTCTACCTTTAAGCATGAGTATTCAATGAGGTAACATGTCAAAGAATCAAGTATCCAGCTTAAAGAAGACACACAATAATTCCTTCTTCCTCCTCTCCCTGAACCTGATCTCCCAACAAATAAACTTAATTCTCAATATGTCAAAGTATCAAGTATCCAGCTTAAAGAAGACATGTAATAATTCTTCTCTCTTTCTCTCACCAAACCTGCCCTCTCAGCAAAGGAACTTAATTCTCAATATGTTGAAGTATCAAATATCCAGCTTAAAGAAGGAAGACACGCAATAATTCCTCTCACCTTTCACTGAACCTGCCCTCCCAGCAAAGGACCTTAATTCTCAGTGAAGCAGAGTGCAGAATTAACTCAGTGCAGTTAATTCTCACTAATAGGAGACTTTAATAATTTAATTCCTTTTTCTAGTAAAAAAAGAGTTTCACAGCAGCCATCGTCAAAGAGGCAGCAGCCAAAATGAAGTTCAATCCCTTTGTGACTTCTGACCTAAGCAAGAATTGCAAAAGACATTTCAATGCACCTTCCCACATTTCCAGGAAGATCATGTCTTACCCTCTTTCCAAAGAGCTGAAACAGAAGTATAATGTTCAATCCATTCCCATCCAGAAGGATGATGATGTTCAGATTGATCAAGGGTGATCAGAAGATTGGTAAAGTATCCCAGGTTTACAGGAAGAAATACATCATCTACACTGAGCAGGTGCAGCAGGTAAAGGCTAATGCCACAACTGTCCATGTGGGCATTCACATTATGCTTAAAATGTATAAAGACCACAAAAAGATCCTTTAATAAAAAGCCAAATCTCACTAAGTAGAAAAGAAAAAGGGCAAATACAAAGAAGAAACAATTGAGAAGATGCAGGAATAAAATAATCTTATATACAACTTCCATTAAAAACTGCTGAAATAGCCTGTTGAAAATAAAATGTTTATGTTTGAAAAAAAAAAAAACTGCTGAAATAAAAAACAAAAGAGAGAGATTCACCTGTAACCACATTGCTTAAAATGACAAAAATGAAAGGGGTAAAAAAACAATTTTTATCCCAAATTTTTCATGAGCCAGTGTGAAGAGTAAACAAACAAGAGTGGTAATGGTGGGAAATTGAGAAAATAAGTCACACAAGAGACATAGATTACAGGAAAGACGAAGAGATGGGATGGAGAGATCTTATGCAGCTAATGACTGCAGTCAGCACCCAACCATGTGAACAGATTTATTTATATAGAGCCTAAATAAGGTTGCTAATATTAACAATGTTGCAAATCATCAAGGAAAGCAAGTAGGAATATTTTCACCTTACAAGGTTGAGGGGAAGTAACTAGATAAGTAAAAGGAGTTTTATTATAAACAATATTCTTAAGGACATGAACTTAGTACATGAGGTGAAGATTAACTTTAGGGAAAGAAGGCTATGTGCTTTTAGGCAAAAGATAGGAAAGTACACAGAGGCTACATGACTTCTGGCAGAGGGAGCAAGGAGGAAAGGCTTATTGTTGTTTTAAGAAGGGAGGAGAAGCAGTTAGGGGTCATTCCTTGAATGCACCTCTCAGGCTGAGGAGATTTTGCCTCACAATCCACACTACAAATCCCCTCCTTTTTAATTTCTTAGTGCCAATTGGTGAACAAATGATTTTAATTGGAAGAGTCATGACTCCAAGTCTACATAAGAATAACAAGAAACAATAGCTATGAAAAGCTTTTAAATAGGGGTGACTGTCTCACCACAAAATTGCACAAGATCAGTTCCTTCCTGCGTTAGCTTCTTCAGTTGTCCTCATGTTGTGGGCTTTGTCTTCTGCATCATCTTGACTCAGTGATAGATCACTTGGGGTGTCAAGCTCAGCTTCTTCATTGATGACATAGGAAGGTCCTCTGGATCTGTTTCTCACCAATCATTCAGGGAGCCAATGAGGGCTATCAGCTGTTCTAGGAAAAACACAAACATGTCCTCTCCTCCATATTAGAACATGGTCAGGCCGTTGCCAAATACCAGTCAGAAGGTCCTTCCATAGCACCTCAGGATATTTAGAATTAGGTGCATTCCAAAATCACTCTGCTGCTGTGTGCCCCTGGATATCAACATCTAAAAAATTTAAAAGGGGCATGAGAAAGAAGATTATGAGGTGTATTATGATATATCTCACACTTTTATAAGTTAAAAAGTTGAAGTTTAAGAGCACAGTGATCAGGGAGCACCTGTGGCTCAGTGGGTAGGGCACTGGTACTATATACTGAGGGTGGCAGGTTCAAACCCAGCCCTGGCCAAACCGCAACAAAACAATAGCTGGGCATTGTGGTGGGTGCCTGTAATCCCAGCTACTCCAGAGGCTGAGGCAAGAGAATCACATAAGCCCAGGAGTTGGAGGTTGCTGTGAGCTGTGACACCATGGCACACTACCATGGGCAATAAAGTGACACTCCGTCTCTACAAAAAAAAAAAAAAAAAAAAAAAGAAGGGTGCAGTGATCAATAATAATGAAATTGGGATTATTTCCCATACGTTGCCTGAGGTGGCACCATCCTTCAAGAATAAGGGCACCCACCCATCATATGAAGTTAAAATCCATTTTAGTGTCATGTTCAACACATGCACCCATTCCAAAGGACCAAGAGGTTGCCACTACAAAGCAGTAGGCATATGAGAAGTAGGAAAAATTAGCAGATAAACAGAAAAATTAGGGTCAATGCAAGTAAGCTATGCTCTTTAGAGCTTCTATGACACTGGGTGTTAAAAGACAAGAAGAGGAAGAGTGAACTGGTCCTTTAAGAATGTCAAAAGCGGAGGGCGGAAACAAGATGGCTGACTAAAGCCAGCTTTCCACAGAGGCTCCTGTCCAGAAGGAGAGTTATAGGACAGAATTTTAGCAAGCAACCTGGTGGATTAGAGTTGCGCCAACAGAAAAGGTTGAAGAACGCACATCAACTCTGCTGAGGCGAGCTGCGACCCCCAGGATACAAACAAAAGGTACGAATTCCATTATCAAGCAGATGGGAGTCCTCTCCCCCATGAGAATGGCTTGAAGTACCCCCTAAACAAATGAGCAGACTTCAAAAGTCCTCCCATTATATTACATGGTAGAGACCCTCTAAAAACTGGACCTACTTCCCCTACTAGGGTACCATGGTGCTCTCCTGCCAGGCATAAAACTTTATAAAAGTGTACATGTTCTCTCCCTGCAATTCTGAGCTCCCAGCACTCCTCTCCACTCTCATTCTGAGGTCTGGAAGCCTGTCCCCCAGGAGTCCAGATTCTTGGGTATTTTCTTGAGAGGTGTAGTCAGGTCATGGACTGCTGCTGGTTAGTGCTGATTCGCTGGCACAGGAGTGAGGAGAGGATGGTTGGCTGAGAGAGAACCACACAGAAGTGGTGGTGCCCTGAGGCACAGAGCAGTAGCCATTTTCAGCAACAATAGGGCTCACCCCTGGATATTCCGGAGTCACACCCCCTGTCTCTCTGGACAACCAGAGGAGGCCAAGCATCTTCTCAGGTGGCAACCACTGGCGGAACAGATCTGGGATGGAAACGCAGGCCCCGTGAGTAAAGGGTTTGCCTGAGATGGTACTGGCCTGGGTAGAGTGCAGGGACTAGAAAATGCACGTGCAGAGCTGGCAGATTCCCAGGGTGGGGCTGACCCAGAGAACCACTTTACTGAGCCTAAGACACACCCAGTGCTCAGAGGATCATCAGCATAGACAAAGGAGGGCAGGCAGAGGCTGGAACTGACAGGTAATTATGCTGTAAATACAAACTACAGGTGAGACCAGACAACAGCACAGACAGGGCCTGAGGCACAGGTTCTATAAATTCAAAACAGTTTCTCTTCTGCAGGAGAATTTAGGCAGGACAGAAACAAATTCTGCAAAGTTGCTCTGTTCTGTCAGTAACATCAATCAGGGGTGGGGCTAGAACTGAGTGAACAGCCCCAGCCCCCATTAAGTACCCAACATTGTGAGGCCTCACATCCCCCTTCTGGATAGTGGCAGAGAGTAGCAGCCTGGCTGAGGAGACATAGATCTCTTTGTGATTCAGGCAGGTGCAAACCCCTGGAGTATCTGTTCATTGGAGGCAACTGGGTCACAGCCCTGTGGGGTTATCAGTGACTGGGTGTGACAGAGGTGCAAGCAGGGGAAGGAGGCATCAACCTTCCCAGACTATTCTATTTGCTGGGTGGGTCCTCCTGACTTCACGGAGCACCAGAGCAAGTCATATTTGAGTTGTCAGCAGACCCCTGTGATCTAGTTGCCAGAGACTTTTCAAACTCTCCCACCTGAGACAGGTGCTGACTGAGACAATTGATTTGGACCTTTTGAACTGAGCCAATCGCCCAAGAACTATCCAAGTGGTACCCTGGGTGCGTGGTTGTAGGTTTGATGTTCCTTTTCCAGTTGTTGCCTGTGGGGGGGGGGCAGGGTGACTTAATTGCTGGTATTTCTCCACAGCTGAGACTTCAACCCAGAGTAACTGTTTCACTAGGGTCAGACAGAGACCAGCTGAAAACAAGGCAGAGCCACTTAGCCCAACCACACCAAGCAGGTCCCCAGTTTCTCAGGCCGTAGCACTGTACGCATCCTCAGTAAAGCTCCAGGAAAAAAGGTACAGACACCAGTCCCATATTTTGGGGAAAGGGCTGGTTAATCACTATTCCTGGAGCCCTGAACCCAACTTTTCTTTATTCACTTATCTTGTCAAATGGTGTAAAATAATCATGGGGCGGAATCAGAGGAAAAACTCTGGTAACATGAATAACCAAAGTAGATCAAACCCCAAAGGAAAGATATTGCAGATGTAACTGATGATCCCATTTATAAACAGATGGCTGAGATGTCAGGGATCAAATTCAGAATTTGTATTGCAAACAAGATTAATAGAATGGAGGAAAAGTTGGAATTAGAAATTTGAGGATAGTTCAAAAGTTGTCACAAGAATTCAGTGAATTTAAAGACAAAATAACCAAAGATATTGACACCTTGAGGCAAGAATTTGCAGCCCTCAAAGATCTGAAAAATACAGTAGAATCCCTCAGTAACAGAGTGGAGCAAGCCAAAGAAAGGATTTTTGGCATTGATGACAAAGCTTTTGAACACTCCCAAACAAAGAGGAAGAGAAATGGAGAGCAAAAAATGGATCATTCTCTCAGAGAGCTCTGGGATAATTCGAAGAAGGCTAACACTGCCTCATTGAAATCCCTGAAAGGGATGAAGTGGCTTCACAAGGCACAGAGGCTGTTCTCCATGAAATTATGAAAGAGAATTTCCCAGACATGCCAAGAGATTCTCAAATTCAGATAGCAGACAGTTTCAGAACTCCAGCATGACTCAACCCTAATAAGACATCCACCAGGGACATCATAATTATCTTCACTAAAGTTAATATGAAGGAGAAAATACTGAAAGCAGGCAGACATAAGAAAACTATAACCTACAAAGGGAAGAATATTAGAATGACTGCAGATCTCTCTGCTGAAACTTTTCAAGCCAGAAGAGGGTAGTCATCGACTTTTAATATCCTAAAACAAAATAACTTTCAATACCAGATCTTGTATGCAGGATAACTTAAATACTTTAATGACATTCACATGTTGAAGAAATTTGCCATAACCAAACCAGCTCTTCAGGATATTCTCAGACCTATCCTCCATAATGACCAGCCCAATCCTCTACCACAAAAGAAAACTCACTCAGAAACTTTTGATCAAACTTCAACTTCCACAGTGGCAAAAGGATTAAAAATGTCCACTGGACGTTTGAAAACACAATACCCAAAATTTTACCAATCTTATCAATATTCTCCATTAATGTGAATGGCTTAAACTGTCCTCAAAAAAGGCATAGGTTGGCTGACTGGATACAAAAACTTAGGCAAGATATTTTCTACCTATAAGAATCTTATCTTACCTTAAAAGATACATATAGTGTGGCACCTGTGGATCACAGGCATACGGTGCCGGCCCCATATGCCAGAGGTGGTGGGTTCAAACTGAGCCCCAAGCAAAAACTGCAAAAAAATAAAAATAAAAAAAGAAGAAGAAGATAAATATAGACTCAGGATATAAGGATTGTCATCTATATTTCAGGCAAATGGAAATCAGAAAAAAGCAGGTGTTGCAATTCTATTTGCAGATACAATAGGCTTTAAACCAACAAAAGTAAGAAAGGATAAGAATGGTCACTTCATATTTGTTAAGGGTAAGACTCAATGTGATGATATTTCAATCATTAATATCTATGCACCCAACCAGAATGCACCTCAATTTATAACAGACATGAGCCACTTGATTTCCTCCATCTCCATAGTAGTCGGAGATTTCAACACTCCTTTGGCAGTGTTGGATTGATCCTCCAACAAGAAGCTGAGCAAAGAAATTTTAGATTTAAACTTAACCATTCAACATTTGGATTTAACAAACATCTACAGAAAATTTTATCCCAACAAAACTGAATTCACATTCTTCTTATTAGCCCACAGAATATACTCCAAAACCGATCACATCTTAGGTCACAAGTCTAACCTCAGTAAATTTAAAGGAATAGAAATTATTTCTTGCATCTTCTTGGACCACCATGGAATCAAAGTTGAACAGGAATCTGCATAATCATACAAAAACATGGAAGTTAAATAACCTTATGCTGAATGATAGCTGGGTCAAAGATGACATTAAGAAGGAAATTAACAAATTTTAGGAACAAAACAACAATGAAGACACGAATTATCAGAACCTCTGGGATACTGCAAAGGCAGTCCTAAGAGGAAAATTTATACAACTGCAAGCCTTCCTCAAGAGAATGGAAAGAGATGAAGTTAACAAGTTAATGGGACATCTAAAGCAACTGGAAAAGGAAGAAAATTCTAACCCCAAACCAAGTAGAAGAAAAGAAATAACCAAAACTAGAGCAGAATTAAATGAAAGTGAAAACAAAAGGATTATACAACAGATCAATAGATCAAAAAGTTGGTTTTTTGAAAAGGTCAATAAAATAGATAAACCTTTGGCCAACCTAATCAGGAAAAAAGAGAGTAAAATCTCAAATTGTATCAATCAGAAATGACAAAGATGAAATAACAACAGACTCCTCAGAAATTCAAAAACTCCTTAATGAATATTACATGAAACTTTATTCTCAGAAATATGAAAATCTGAAGGAAATTGACCAATACTTGCAAGCACGTCATCTTCCAAGACTTAACCAGAATCAAGTGGAAGTGTTGAACAGGCGTATATCAAGTTCTGAAATAACATCAACCTTACAAAATCTCCCTAAAATGAAAAGCTCAGAACCAGATGGCTTCACGTCAGAATTCTACCAAACCTTTAAAGAGGAACTAGTACCTATATTACTCACCCTGTTCCAAAATATAGAAATAGAAGGAATACTACCCAGCATGTTCTATGAAGCAAACATCACTCTGATCCCCAAGCCAGGAAAAGACCCAACAAAAAAAAAATTATAGACCAATATCACTAATGAATATAGATGCAAAAATGTTCAACAAGATCCTAACAAACAGAATCCAGCAACACATCAAACAAATATACATCATGACCAAAGAGGTTTTATCCCAGGGTCTCAAGGCTGGTTCAATATATGTAAATCTATAAATATAATTCAGCACATTAACAAATTAAAAAAGAAGACCACATGATTCTCTCAATTGATGTAGAAAAAGCTTTTGATAATATCTATCATCCCTTCATGATCAGAACACTTAAGAAAATTGGCATAAAAGGGACATTTCTTAAACTGATAGAGGCCATCTACAGCAAATTCACAGCCAATATCCTATTCAAAGAAGTTAAATTGAAATCATTTTCCACTCAGATCAGAAACCAGGCAAGGTTGCCAATTGTTTCCACTGTTCTTTAGCATTGTAATGAAAGTTTTAGCCATCACAATTAGGGAAGAAAAGGCAATCAAGGGTATCCATATAGGGTCAGAAGAGATCAAACTTTTGCTCTTCGCAGATGATATGATTGTATATCTGGAAACCACCAGTGATTCTACTACAAAACTCTTAGAAGTGATCAAGAAATAGAGCAGCATCTCAGGTTACAAAATCAACATTATAAATCTGTAGCCTTTATATATACCAACAATAGTCAAGCTAAAAAAACAGTTAAGGACTCTATCCCATTCACGGTAGTGCCAAAGAAGACGAAATACTTGGGAGTTTATCTGACAAAAAATGTGAAAGATCTCTATAAAAAGAACTATGAAACTCAAAGAAAAGAAATAGTTGAAAATGTTAACAAATGGAAAAACATACCATGCTCATGGCTTGGAAGAATCAACATTGTTAAAACGTCCATAATACCCAAAGCAATATATAATTTTAATGCAATCCCTATTACAGCTCCACTGTCATATTTAAAGATCTTGAAAAATTATACTTCATTTTATATGGAATCAGAAAAAACTGAAATGTCCAAGACATTACTCAGAAATAAAAAGAAAGCAGGTGGAATCTTGCTACCAGACCTCAGAGTATACTATAAATAGATAGTGATCAAAACAGCATGGTACTGGCACAAAAAACAGAGAGGTAGACGTATGGCCAGAATAGAGAACCAAGAGATGAACCCAGCTACTTACCGTTATTTGATCTTTGACAAGCCAATTAAAAACATTCAGTGGGAAAAAGATTCCCTATTTAACAAATGGTGCTGGGTGAACTGGCTGGCGACCTATAGAAGACTGAAACTGGACCCATACCTTTCACCTTAACTAAGATAGAGTCCTACTGGATAAAAGATTTAAACTTAAGACATGAAAATATAAAAATACTAGAAGATAGTGCCAGGAAAACTCTTGAAGAAATTGGCCTGGGTGTATATTTTATGAGGAGGACCACCCCCCCCACCCCCCCCCGCTGCCCCGGGAAATTGAAGCAGCATAAAAAATACACTACTGGGACCTGATGAAACTAAAAAGCTTGGGCATAGCCAAGAACACAGTAAGTAAAGCAACCAGACAGCCCTCAGAATGGGAGAAGATATTTCATGGATATGTCTCCGACAAAGGTTTAATAACAAGAGTTCACAGAGAACTCAAATGTATTAGCAAGAAAAGAACAAGTGATTCCATCTCAGGCTGGTCAAGGGACTTGAAGAGAAACTTCTCTGAAGAAGACAGGCACATGGCCTACACACATATGAAAAAATTCTCATCATCCATAATCATCAGAGAAATGCAAATCAAAACTTCTTTGAGATATCATCTAACTCCAGTAGATTAGCCCATATCATAAAATCCCAAGACCAGAGATGTTGGCGTGGATGTGGAGAAAAGCAAACACTTCTGCACTGCTGGTGGGAATGCTAATTAATACATTCATTTTGGAAAGATGTTTGGAGAACACTTAGAGATCTAAAAATAGATCTGCCATTCAATCCTATCATTCCTCTACTGGGTATATACCCAGAAGACCAAAAATCACATTATAACAAAGATATTTGTACCAGAATGCTTATTGCAGCCCAATTCATAATTGCTAACTCATGGAAAAATCCCAAGTGCCCATTGATCCACGAATGGGTTAATAGATTGTGATATATGTACACCATGGTATATTATGGAGCCTTAAAGAAAGATGGAGACTTTACCTCTTTCATGTTTACATGGATGGAGCTGGAACATATTCTTCTTGGTAAAGTATCTCAAGAATGGAAGAAAAAGTATCCAATATACTCAGCCCTACTATGAAACCAGTTTATGGCATTCATAGTAAAGCTATAACCAAGTTATAACCTAAGAATATGGGGAAGGGGAAGAGTATAGGTAGGGGGGATGATGGGCGGAGGGAGGGTGATTGTTGGGCTTACACCTACATTGCATCTTATGAGGGTACATGTGAAACTTAGGAAATGTAGAATATAAATGTCTTAACACAATAACTAAGAAAATGCCAGGAAGGCTATGTTAACCAGTGTGATGAAAATATGTCAAATGGTCAATAAAACCAGTGTATGGTGCCTTATGATTGCATTAATATACACAGCTATGGTTTAATAATAAAAAATAAATAAAAATTAAAATTAAAAGTAGAAAAACTTAAGAAAAAAGAATGTTAAAAGGGGTTTTAAGTCTCCTGCAGTAAGTTTTTTTGTTTGTTTGTTTTTAAGACAGAGTCTCACTATGTTGCCCTGGGTAGAATGCCGTGGTATCACAGCTCATAGCAACCTCAAACTCTTGGGCTTAGGCAATTCTCTTGTTCAGCCTCCTAAGTAGCTGAGACTACAGGTGCCCACCACAACACCCAGCTATTTTTTGTTGCAGTTGTTGTTGTTTAGCTGGCCAAGCCAGGTTTGCATCCTCCAGCCTTGGTGCATGTGGCTGGCACCATAACCACTGTGCTATGGACACCAAGCCTCCTATAGTAAGTTTTAATGAGGGACAGAGCCAATTAATATCCCCCAGTAATTGCTGAAAATCATTTTAGGTAGTTAATTTATCAGTACAAATGGGAATCTTTGAAGGGTATATCAAACAGTTCTTTTTATTTATTTATTTTTACTTTTTAATGAACTTTATTTTTTATAAAAGTTGCACATTTACAGAAAATTGTCAAAAAGAGTCCAGAGGGTTCTCATAGTCTACAGTTCATTCATATTTCATTCATTTTTACCTATTGTCTTTTTTCTGCTTCAAAATCCCATCCAGGGAGTCACATTACATATAGTGGCCAACATAGCTGTCCACATAGCCATTTGGGGGGATTAGAGCACAGATGGCAGGAAGTGCTGCCCTGGGGAAGAGCTCAGATGGAAGGAGGCGGAAAGTCTGTCCCCCAGGGCCTAAGGCTGAGCCAAGAGTTGTCTGAAGCCAGTAGGCCTGGGCAGGGCTCCACAGTCTCTGCCATAATCCACACACCTGGTTCAGACTGAATGTTTATGTATTAAGATAAACATTATTATGTAATAACATAATACATAATAACTAACTCTGCACCCTGAGGGGCTTTCAGTAATAAGCATCCAGAAATGTATCAAATAGTCACTTTCGCATAGCAAGTGAATTTTTCTCAGTAACATTCTCTTCATATTTCCACATCTCAAGGAAGGTACAACACTTTCTGCTATGAACAGCTATCACATAAAGTTATCTATTCCCAGTGATGTTATTTGGATCTGTGTGATCTTTGGCCATGAGAATATCAGCATGTGGAAGGGAACATGTTCTCTGAAAAAGCAAACTGGTCGTTCACAGTGCCGTGATGAGGAGCACGTATTCTGGATTCAGACAGCCAACGTGTAAATCCTTTTCCTTCTCTACCCAGGGTCAAATCTGGGCTGGGAACACATATTGCTGTGCGTCCTTGAGCCAACAACTTAACCTCTCTGTGGCTCAGCTCCTTCATATCTAAAATGGGGAAAATAATAGTACCTACTTGGGAGGGTTCTCAGGAACACTGAGATAATTTAACATTTTGTAAAGTCCTTGGAGTCTGGCACAAAGAAAGCTAGAGTGCAGCAGCATGACCATAGCTCACTGCACCCTCACACTCCTGGGCTCAGGATATTCTTCTGCCTCAGCCTCCCGAGTAGCTGCAACTATTCACGTACCACTGTGCCCATCCTTTTCCTTTTTGTGGGGAGGGGTTGTTGATCTTGCTCAGGTTTGGAACTCCTGAACCCAAGCAATCCTCCCACCTGGGCCTCCCAGAGTACTAGGAGCACAGGCATGAGCCACCCGTCCTGGCTAATATGATCGCAATTATGCGTTTGCATTTAACCCCCGAAAGGACATGTTGATGTGACGTCTTTCCTTTATAGCTGTCTTGTGTGGAGAATTTGCAGTTATCAATTGTATTTGCTATTTTACTCTAGGTGGAGTTTTAAGTAGTCTTCAGAAATCTTTTTCTATTGTACTAATGCGGATGTTGAGAGCAGCCTCCCCCAGGGATGCCTGACTATCTGGGGTGTATTTTTGTGCATCGTGTTTCCACAAAGACAGGTCCTGTTTCCTAATTCATCAGGGGAGACAAGCATCTCCACTTGCCTTTCATTGTCTGTTCACTCCCCCTAGTTATCATCTGATCTCTTAACTCCAAGACACTGTCTGTCATGCAAGAGGTCATGCAAGAGGCCGCTGCTGGTGTGTTGGCACCAGGTGCATTCAAGCCCAAGAAAAAGTGTGGAGCCTGGGGCAGGTATGACAGGTCTTTATTCAGCTGACAGTGGCAAGTGAGCAGGCATGGGGAGTCTGGAAGGTTCCCTGCACTTCTATATTCAAGGGGAACAGTAGCAGCACAAGGCCAAACGGGAGTCCCATAGTAACCATGTTGTAGTCCCCCAAAGGTTGCATCATTGAGCACAGTAAATGCAGTAGTTATGGCTATTGAAGGAAAACAATAGCACCTTATGGCAGAATCACAGACTAGGAAGCCCACGGACTCTATCTAGCCCTCCATATCTGTATTTATAACTATATTTGTACCCATATATTATTGCTTATGCTATTTCCAAAGTGTCATTGGAGCAGAGGGCAACACTATTGCTTGATGGATATTATGTTCACATTTAGCAACTATAAGAAGAAAAGAGACACAGAAAGACACACATAGAGAGAATGCCCCTTAGGTCAGGAGGTGGGTTCACGCCTGTCATCCCAGCACTCCAGGAGACTAAGGCAGGAGATTGCTTGAGGCCAGGAGATCTGGACCAGCCTGAATGATGTAGGGAGAAAGATCTTGTCTCTATATAAAAATTTCAAAAACTTGGCCCAGTGTGGGGGCACATATCAGCAGTGCCAGCTACTTGGGAGGCTGGAGGCAGGCGGTTCCCCTGAATCTGGGAATTCAAGGTTTCAAAGAGCTATGATGGTGCCACTGCACTCCAGCCTGGGCAACAGAGTGGTATCTGATGATTCTCAATGAGGCGACCCAAATAGGAAAAGGGGGGGAACACTTTGTATTTACATAACCCAAAGGCAGTATATAACCCAAAGGCAGTCTGAGTGTCCCGTAATTGGGTGAGAATAATGGTCAGTGTAAAAGAATCAGGGTGGGTGAGCAAAATTTCATCCATATAATGAATAATATAAGCAACAGGAAATTCTTGGGACATGCACTTGATCCTTCCTGGGCAGGTTAGTACATTGATTCTATCATTCCAGTCTTTCTAATCTGTTACAGGAAGGTGTGGTGATAGGCATGGTGTCTCTTTGGCTGCTTCTGGTGGATGAGGGGCAGTGGGGACTGCCTATAAGGAAGATGGAAGGGGGGTAGATTATATCAGTGGCCCTATCATCAGTCAAAGTCTATGGAGTGGGAAGAAAGGTCAGAATTGACAGGAGGGGTGGCCAGAAGGAAAAGAAGTAGGGAAGGAAAAATTGGGTTTCTTTCAGGAGAAAGTCTTAGAAGGTACCTTGTAGCCACAGACTTTTAAAGATTTCCAAGAGGTAAGTTTTGAATGTGTGAGAGTAGACAGGCATCCTGAGAAAAGAAAAAATCAGGGAGGAATGTTACACATTTACCAGGAAGGGCACCAGGGATCCTGATGAGTGTTAAGTTGGTGGGGAACAGTATTTGTGATTTATAGTGAGAGTCCTACGATGTTGGAAGTTTTTCTGTAGGGTACAATTTTATTCAGGATGGGCGAATCCACTAACAGCCATGGGGGTGCTGTAAAGAACAAAATGAGGATGTGTCAAACGGTTTGTGAAGCTAGTGTATGATGCCCCATGATCATATCAATGTACGCAGCTATGATTTAATAAAAAAAAAAAAAAAAAAAGAAGAACAAAATGAGGGCCTGGCCATTGAGGAGATGGAGATAGAGTCCTATGAGGCAAAGGGAGACTGGAGGAGAACCTGTTGCCCTGCCAATTGATTAATTTGTTATTAGGCTTCTGAAAGATAATTCAATTGAGTTGCCACAGAGTCTTGAGGTCCTGCTCCGAGATGAAAATCTGAAATGAAAGGGATATTTTGTTGCCGATTACGTTCTGCCTGTCTGCAGTAGGATCAGCCCAATCTGATTTACAGATTATGGTAAGTAATCACCACAAAAAAGACAAACTTTTGCAATTGACTTCCAAACATTAGGAGGGACAGCATCATTAGACAAAGTATCCACTGAGGCAAGAGTAAATGGACCATATTGTGCACAAGCCTGTTTCAGCTCTCTGAGGATTTTAAAAGAGAGAGGCTGATGCTGGCAAGCTCCCATGCCTTGTTGGTCAACTGTTTCAATAATTGGAAAATAAGAAAAGGCATCTAAAAAATCTCCTTGTGCACAAGCTTGTTCTAAAGTTAGTTGCAAAGGTGATTTGGAAATTTGTTCTGACATAACAAAAGGAGATGGTGGTGATAGAAATTTAGAAGGGGGAGGGCCAGGTGGTGGGCAAAATGGCATAGGCTTAGGTAGAAGAGAGACATGAAGTTCAGCCATAGCCAGTAGCCCAGAGGGTTTTCATGGGAAACAGAAGAGGAACACTCCTCATCATACATTCATTCCTCATTTTGTAAGGCTTGTTGAGATTTAAGGGATAGGGGTTTATCATACTTAGGTCTTTCTGCAGGAGCAGAAGGAGAAACATTTATCATGTGAAAAGGAGAACACATCGGTTCATGATTAGGATTTAAGCAGTCCTTAACCAATTCCCAAAGAGAGAAAGCATCAATGGGAACATCAGAGGGTCCATTGGCTATAAAATAAGAACACAGTTTCTTCCCCACTCTGTCCCAGGTAGTGGCATTAACAGCGCCTTCCTCGGAGAGCCAAGGACAAACTTCTGGAATAAAGTGAAGAAACCACTCTAATTGGGTTACATGAATATGACAGCCACAGGTTTTTAACATAGACTTAAGCATTAGTCTTAATGCTTGATCCCTTGAGCCTGACTGTTCTATAATTTATTACTCCTAACTAGTACCCCCAAACACAAATTTACTTATGAACTGTGCAGTTTCTCTTTTCTTCTCATGGGGATTCCCTCACCTGCATACACCTACTATCCAGTACTATAGTCCCTGTTCAGAGCACCAAAAACCCTGAAGGGGTTTTGCTGCCTCACAAACCTCACTCCACATAAAATTTTTTATTTTTTGAGACAGGGTCTAGCTCTGTCACCCAGGCTGGAGTGCAGTGGCACAATCGTAGCTCACTACAGCCTCAAATCCTAGGCTCAAAAAATCCTTCTGTCTCAGGTTCCATTCTGACTCTTTGGTTTGACTGATTTGTCATCACTTAGATACCACCAAATCAATCACCATTGGGGCAAATGGTTACAGCTTAAGAAGGAGACTCTCACAAATCCCTTCATGAGAACAAAGTTGATCTTACTGCCATGTCCACTACCCTCTCCCATTGGGTACATTTGCATAGCTAGGCCTTATGTGAGCCCTAAAGAAGAAAATAAGTATCTCCTTCAGTAGTTACTGTTTATCACATGGGCATGAAACATCCCATTAAAAATGTCTTAACTCCTTATTCATCAAACCCAGAGCAGCTGTGGTCTTTGTCCTCCAAACCATACTTCAATGTATTAACTCCTACATTAGGCTTAAGAACCTTTATCCTCAAGGTAACACATTTGCTGTATATTCATTGGTTAGAATAGGCACATAGAGAATACAGCGATGAAGGTGAAAAGAGAAGAGATGATGAAGTTAGAGAAGAATTAGAGGTAGTTTGTGGTTTATCTGACTTCTCCTTCCATTTCATCTTTCAGATTCAAGACACTTTAGAAAATATATTTCAAAGCTTTAGGGACATTTACAACCTACCACAGTTACTTGACAATTATAAGGGCAGTTTTCTCTTATGTTATGAAGACAAATTCAAAGGAGAAAACAGTTTTAGAAACATAAACTCCACCGCCCCAAGAAAATTTTTTCAGTAGTGGTTTTGACGATGTTATTTATTACTGTGCAGTTGAAGAAAAGGAAGCATATGGGGCACAGACAACTTTCATGTCCAGGGATATATATTTAAGAAGTTGTTTGTGAAAAACATCACAGTTCTATACTTACATTCCTGCAAAACAGCTGCTGCCACTGTACACTATGCAATTCTTGGTGGCATTTGGTAGCTTCAAAATAAAACAAAAAATTGGTACTGGCTGTACTACTCAAGTCATAGGAATAATTATACTACCAAACAGTTGCTGAAATCTATTTTTAACTTAAATCTCAATAATAGACATAAAAATTAAAGATTTTGTAAACCTGTTACAGAGAGAGAAAAAAAGACTCAAGTTTAAAGAATTAAAATAAGCTAGGAAAGTTCTCTACCAACATTGTTCTTTCTTTCTTTCTTTCTTTCTTTCTTTTTTTTTTTTTTTTGTAGAAATAGAGAACTTTATTCTTGCATATCACATATAATCCATACTCAGTGGTGGAAATGAATGTTGAAATGTATCACACCTAGGTTCCAGAAGGTAAACCAAGGACATGAAGACACTCAAATGTATAGCAGTCCATAGTTGGTCTCTCAGGAGGAATATTGATAGCTGAGTCTGTTGCCCAATTAAAGCT
>CAUYPK010047308.1:0-21317 GCA_963574355.1 Loris lydekkerianus | reverse complement strand
AGAGAAGTTTCTCTTTAAGTCCCTTGCCCACCCTGAAATGGGGTCACGTGTTCTTTTCTTGCTAATAAATTTGAGTTCTCTGTGGATTCTGGTTATTAGACCCTTATCTGAGGTATAACCTGCAAATATTTTCTCCCATTCTGAGGGCTGTCTAACTGCCTCTTCAAATATCACAGGGAGATGGGAGTTTTCTAAAGATTTTATTTTCTCAAAGATATGAGCCACACCAAAAGTTCCCCTTATAAGACTGAAGTTAGCTATAAGACAGATTTTATTATGAATAATTACTTTCATAGAACCTATTGGATGACATTGTCTGTTTTATGATCCATTATCTCTTATTCGACATCTGACACTCCTAATTCACTCAGTTCTCTGCAAAGTGTCTCGCACAATAAATTTATCCTTAGATTTGGTTCGAGGGAAAAAAATTAACCCCGAAGACAAGTTTGCCTGCTTTCTTTGAACAATTCATGAAGAATTTTTCATATCACTGTCTTCTTTTGTTTTCTGAAAATCTAAAAAATAAAGGCCAGACTGTATAATCTTTAGACCTTTTCTGGTAACTAGTAACATCTATTCCTTCTGCTGAATTGCATATGATTACTGTTCTTCCCTTTTTCATTAGGGTTTAAGTTATATGCCACTACCAATCTTTTTGCAGTAGGAAAGATTTATATTTCAAATAAATAATAAATTATGTAGGATTCAGCCAATAGCAAACAATTCTTGACTCAGGCTCCAAAGCTTTCATTCACATACACAAGAGTTACCATTCTGAGGAAGAGCTTTGCTTCTTAAAATCTTCATCATCATCATCAGAGATTCCACTGGCATATCTGAAAATGAAGAACTCTCAGCTAATCCCTTCAGTATCTTGAGAATGCTGTCTTTTAGCTGTGTTCTTTCTTGAAAATCATGGGGCCAGCAGGAGATCATTCAGATTTGTCCTTCTTCTGAGCTCTGAGTCATCCTGTCTGCTATTTATTATTATGGGATGAATCACATCTCCCTTGATCCCACACCTTCCTATGTTAAAGGCCTAACTCCCAGCACCTTAGAGTATGACTGCATTTGGTGATAGGGCTTTAAAGAAGTAGTTAAGTTTAAAAGAGTTCATCATGGGTAGGCCCTAATTCTATGTATCTGGTGTCATTATAGAAAGAGGAGAACGAGCATGTAAACACAAAGGAAGAACACAGCTGTCCACAAGCCAAGCAGAGAGGTCTTGGGGGGAAACTGCCTTGCAGACTCCTTGGTCTTGGACTTTAAACTTTCAAAACTGTGAGAAAATGAATTTCTGTTGTTTCAGCTACGCAGTCTTCTGCATTCCTTGTTACGGTAGACCTAGCAGACTAGAATACTGTCATATCCCCTACAGAGGAGTAAAAGCTGATGCCTTCAATTAGTTTCATAATCAGGGTCAAGCTATAATTAGCCACAATTTGGTCTGAAGACATGAAATCATATTGAGGCTGAGCACAGGGAATAGACTAGCAGAAGCCAATCATGCTAACAGGTGTCGGCTACATCCTGAGTGAGCTTCTGAGAATATCAAAGGCACAGTCAGCCTGATCAGCAGCTCACTCCTCTAGCTCTTCTGGTCCACTGGGGTAAGGCAATGCTAAGGGGCAACTGGGAGAGGGCAGTAAAGGGAAGTCTCAAAGAGAAGCTTGTTTCCTATAAGGCCTGAGGGCAATTATTTCTCCAGTGATATTGAAGGACCACAGTTAGCTGTGTCCTTTATGGCTCAAACCCACCATTGTCATCTGTTTATCTTTTGAAATTACTTTAAATCTCTGCATGTGTTAAATTGTGTCTCTAAGCTTGCATATTGGTAGAAAGGCACAAAGCTTTCTCCTGGGGATGGGGGTGGAGAAAGACCTAGAAAGGTGAGCGTAGCAGTAATGAGTATAATCTTCACATTAAGATACTATTGACACATCCTTCTTGCTTCCCCAAGGAAAAACAGAGGAGCACTTCTTGGCCCAGTGGACTTGTGCAGTAGAACAGGGCTGCTGCAATCATGGCTGCACATTTCCAGTATCTAATTTGATGTTATGATTTAGCAAAAAGAAGACTGTCAGGGAGAAGGTAGGGGGAGGTGATGGGTAGAAATTCAAAACAAGGAAAAAGTTGTTCTCTGTAGATAAGTTAAAAGTCATACAAATATTTCCCTTCCTTCTCCTTTTACTTTTTTTTAAAACTACAGTAGTATTTCCTTTTCAGAAAGGGGATATAAATATTTATGCATCCCAAGATGGTGTTGTTGGTGACACCCAGCTTCCATTCTCATCTTCAGAGTGTGGTGTCGACAGAGCTATTCCAAATATTTCCATGCTGTTACACCAGTGGCCAATCTTGAGAGAACTTAGATCTGTTCTCTTTTGATCTCTGCTAAATGTATTTGGTGATATTTTTCCACATGATATTGATTGAACACACACATGCAAGGATGCAAAGCTTCAGTGAGGAAAATAGAATGATGATCTACCAACTCAAGTGTGCGGGTGCTGGATGAGTGTGCCTCTGGAGCACTGATGACAGAATTGTCCCTTTGGCAGTATTTGTTATGACTGATACGTATTGTTCATCGGCCATGCTTTCTTGAGGACTCAAAAATTTGAGTAGTGGTTATGAAACCATTGTCACCATTTTCCATCCCAAATGCCATGACTGGCTGCTTCCTTTAACTGTCTTCCTTATCATTTGGGGAAGAGTGGCCAAAGTGTGGTATTCCCTGCCACCTCCTGAGAGGGCTGCAGTCATGGAGACATTGATAGGCCTGGGAGCTCTGTGCCTTATCAGCGGTGTGACTGGGAGCAACTCACTAATCTTCCTCTTCTCACTGGCATTTCCAACAGTGTCTTTTCTATCCCTGCCTTTTCCCACTAAATTAGGTGTATAGACCCCAAATTCTAACCACCCATTTGAGTTACTCCTCTCTGAATGTGCCCGCAACACGTAGCAATCACATGTTAATAAACTTCTGTTTGTTTTCTCTTGTTAATCTGTCTCTTGTTAGTCTGTATTACAAGACTTCAGTGGGAGACCATGGGAGGGTAATGGGGAAAAGAACTTTACCTTATGTCTTGCTCTTGTGGGAGTTTGGCCCAGTTCTCTGCTCTAGGACATAGGGTGAGAGACATGAGAGAAGACAGAAGTGCTCTGTCCACCTGGAAGCCCTGCGAAGGTGTGAGAGGTAAGTCATGCATTTGCCCTGATGCCAAAGCCTTCTGGTTGTGAATCCATAAGGGTCTTGCCTCTGTTTTTGTGCTCTGCCCACCAAGTTATTCATGGTTGTCTTCAGGAAGGTCATGGTCACTTCTCTTTTATTTGCACAGCTTTCTGGCTGCCTAATCATATAATATCACTGCAGCCACCTTTAGATGCCATGTCTGAACTCAAGAACACTGACTATAATTCAAAAGGGGGTAAAGTTTGAATTCAAGTATTAATGAAGTATTGATTCATTAACTTTCTTACTGCAATAAAGTTCTTGGTACCTTATCTATATGGTACAAACATAGCACAGTGTAGCCTATTTCCTGAAAAGATTCTAAAAATATATTGTTTTGGGCATCCAAGAGGAATCTTCTACAAAGGAAAATAGTATCTGAAAATGTTACAGGAATTCTTTCCATTTTATTTTATTTTCTAAATCAATTTATAATGTATATCTTTAAATACCATGATGATACCCTCAAAAAAAACAATAACAACAAATCCTTAAGTCTAAATGTAACATCTTTATGGTTTAACTTCACTACTTAATTTTCTTTGGGTGAATGATAATACTTCACATACTGAGTAAGTAATTAGCAAGGCTTGCTACAATTTTGAAGACATTCAGAGTTAACTTAGTCTTCTGAGATTGAGTTATTAACAACGTCAAATTGCTTTGAATTTGATCTTCCTTTCCCCATTGGTTATATGTCACTCTCCTACTAAAAGACGTCAGTTTTTACATAGGCACAGCAATGTCATGGGGAGACAAAGGAGGTCAACAGCCTTGTGGTGGAGAATGAGAAGGCAGGACACGGAGCACCTTTGTATGCTCAGCTCTGAATAACTGACTGACTGTACCCTAAGTACTGTTCTGTTTTGGCCCAGGAGGAAGAAAAAAAGTGATGGGAGACAGCAGTGGCATGTGGTGATGGAGAGGCCCAGAGCAAAGAGAAGGGGTTACAACTCGGAGCGCCTAGGCAACTGGGAAGGATAGGCTGACCCCTGCAGATGGCTCTGGCCTTGTTTACCAGAAGTGACCCAACAGCCACCTCTATGGGACTGTGTTCAATGAACAGCAATAGGCCCTTCAACCTCCCCAGCTGTGGTGAGAAAGTGAGCAGGGTAGACCATAGCCAGCCATGCAGGAGCGTCCCCAAACTGGCTAGGGTTGTGGGGGAGACAGCAGGTGCTAGATAGAAAGGGAAGGCCAGGCTCGTGGGTCCTGCTCACCTGTCTTAGGAAGGTCAAGGAGACCATTTCAGACTCAGGCTGCTCTAATTTAGGTACCAAGAAGAAACTATTGGAAGGATGGGTCTAAGCCAACAGAAGGAAGGGAAGACTAGATCTTCATCAGATCACGAGTCTGCATTTTCCCCACACTGACCTTTTCCTGATAATGTTCCTCAAACTATAAATACACAAAATAATAAAAAAGAATGCTCTTATTAAGGATACTGAACACAATGTGATGTTGCCTCTTAGTGACACTTCAGGAGGAATTTTAAGATTTGAACTTTCTATCTGCTTTCATTCTAGATAAATAAAAGTTTATAATCTTTCTCCATTTATGCTATGATAACCAAAAAAAGCCCAGAGATGGAGAAATTTATAAACAATAGAAATTTGTTTTTCACAGTTCTGGAGGCTGAGAAGTCCAAGATCAAGATGCAGGCAGGTTTGGTGTTTGGTGAGAGCTGCTTTCTGCTTCTAAAAGGGAGGGAGCCTTGTTGCTGTACGTGTCCTGTGGGTGTGGGGGATAAAACGCTGTGTCCTCACAGACTAGAACAGAGAAAAGAACCTACTCCCGAGAGTCCCTTTATAAATGTCTTAATCTTATCCATGAGATTATCATAAGATAATCTTTATAAGTGCCTTACTCTTATCCATAAGATTATATTATCTTATGACTTAATCATCTCCTAAAGCCTCAACCTCTTAATAGTATCACACTGGTGATAGTTTCAATGTATGAATTTGGGGAACACATTCAGACTTGGTACTATCTTATACAGATCTCTATCAGATGATCAAGGCAGAAGTAAACTAAACTATAATTTAAAGAGAACATAACCTCTGAACACTCACAAGTAGATTGAGCTGATACCCTATCCCAGGAAATCCAGTCAGGGGCTTTATTCTCATTGAACTGTGATATAGAACTTTCCAGCCATTAGCGACACCAAATCTGGGAAGGTGAAATTTATGAAAAATGTTCCAGAAGGAGTAAAATATAAGAAGTATTTCATCAGTGTGAATCCATAACACAGAGAAATGGACATACCTGAGTGTGATTCTAGGGACAAAGACACTCAGACATAGCAGAGTATGAGTTCCTCATCACACCATGTAAAGTTGTTCCCTAGTTTTCCTGATAATTTTACCTTATCTCCACACTTCTGGAAGTAGTCTGGCCTCAGTCTCTCCCCTTAGAGGCCGTTGGTTTCCTTATGCAAAGTCTCTAACTCTTTCCCAGATCTCTCTAAAACCAAGGAAGGGTAACCATGTCATTTCTAAGCCCTGGATTTCCTGACTTAGATTGCACTTCCATCTCTGATTAAGCTGAGGGATCTTGGGCAAGATAATTACTGTTTCCTTATCTTGAAAGTAAGAATAACAGTACCTACCACATAGGGTTGTTGTGAGGATGACCTAATTAATACAGGCAAACTAGAAGAACACTAGAAAAGTAGAAAAAGTTAACAGAAAAAATAGAAAAAGTTCCAAAGTTACTTAGCCATTACCTAACAAATACATTGTAGAGATACTCATTTTACGTTCAGTTCCACTTCACTACTCATCTTTTAGAGACCAGAGCTTCTCAAATGTTACGATGCATCAGAATTACCTAGAGGGCTTGTGAAAACACAGATGGAGGAGCCCCATGCCTAGATCTTCCGATTTTGGTGGGACCTGCAGATTTTTTTCCCAGGTGAGTTCCAAAGGAGCACTGATATTGCTGGTTTGGGGACAACACCCTTGGAACTATTGTGATAGATCACAGTTTTGTTACATACTCTGTTAAGCAAACTCCTATGTTCTAAATAAGATGAGATCAGCCTAAAATAGATTAATATACATATTATTTATTTCAAATAACTTACTTGAATTTATAAGCAAAATATATACTCTCTAAGACTCTTTCAGCAGTAGGTTCCTTTGAATGGGAAATTTCACAAAAGAAAGAAAATGGAGACCAGGCCTAGGGTAAGGATGAGAATTGGATCCTTATACTCAGCCATCACCCAATCTTGTTGAACTTTGTGTATTAATTATGGCTTGTTTTATGTCTATTGCTTTATTTACAAAACCAAAATGAAAAGCTGGAACTCTCTGTGTTTTTGGAATTACGAGGCTGTGGAACAGATGGTGTGATCAGGGCCTTGCGGCCTTTTCTTCACTTTCTGCTAAGTGCCAGCTGCAGGGACTTCTGAGATCATAGGGAGAAAGAAAATCTCATCCTCTTGATGGAAAATGAAAATCCCTGTAGCATTTATGAGACTTGGAGAGGAAGTGGCTGCTCACTTCACAATACAGAGAAGTACATGGGGCAAGGACCCAAAACTCTGAGCCTGCTTTCCATCACACTACACACAGAGAAGGGACACAGACAAGCCAGATAGTCTATATTGGATACAGATGTCCTGAAAGAAGCAAGTTTGTTCTGTTCAACTGCCACAGCAACATCAGCTGCTTATGAAATTATGAGGAGAGAGAGGTGAGGAGGGTTACATGTTCAGACATATATTTACAGTAATTTTACAAACCTCATTATTTCCAAAAAAGAGCGAGATGAAAGCAGCCTGCTTATAAAACCAGATTTGCCAATTAGAACTACCAGCCCCCCCTCCCTTGAACACCATTACTGCAGCGTATGTGCGCTAAATGGAGAATCTGGGCAATTATTCAGAACGTCCAAGCAAAGCCCTCTTTGATTCAGTCAAGGGTTTGCTTTAGTAGATAAATATAATTTATAAAAATGGAATTGAATCTCATCTCCTTATCAAAAATGATGGGCTCAGGTTCCCTATTTTAAAGTGACATCTGGCTAGCAGCTCCTATAAAAACTTCTCTCAGGAGTCCATAAAATTTTCCTCACTTTCTATCACATTCTGGCTAAAGATCAATCAAACTAATCAAACAATCCATCAACTAACAAACACTTTTGGACAGTAGAACTAATGGTCAAGTTCATTTGTAATTTGAAGGAATTTCCAATAATGGTAAAACATGGAAATTGGTGTAGTATCTAGTCTTGACTCAGAAAGACAGGGAGGATGACAGTCAGAAAATTGTCCTATGGTTTCTCATCTATGTGGAAAAGACAACTGAGACACTACATATAATTTTGAATACGTGGAAGTGCTTTTATGCTTAAATTCATTGGTGACTCAACCTACCAGAAAACCTCTGAGCAAGAAGGTAGGGCTGAAGGTAAATATCCTGGGAGCAGGGCTTGCCCAAGCACTATGGGAGCAGACTAGGAAACTACCCAGAAATCAGGGGCTACTTAGGGATATGGTACCTCCTGTGGTCTACCTCTTTAAAGTGTCAGAGAGCCAGGTATAAAAGATTGGGAGAATTCACACAAACCTGTAGCAGATGAATTATGTTCTTGCAAAGTGCTGGTTAATTTCACATGTCAACTGGTTTAAAGGAGGATACTCAGCTGAAAAAAAAAACATTAATTTTGGATATGTCTTTGAAGGTGTTTCCCAGAGAGATTAGTATTTTCATCAGTAGACTGAGTAAAGAACCTCCATCTTTACTAATGAAAGCGGCATTATCCAATCCATTGAGCGCCTGCCCGAATAGAGCAAAAGGCAAAGAAAGGGCGAATTCTTTCTCTTCTTGAGTTGGGACATCCATCTTCTCCTTCCTTCAAACATCAGAGCAATTTTGAATTCCAGGACTTATACAAGTTACTCCCCACCACTATCCCCTGGTTCTTGGTCCTTTGGTCTTGGAATAGAAGATACACCATTAATTCCTCTGGTTCTCAGCAATTCAAACTAGGACTTTTTGGAATACACCACTGGCCTTCCTGATTCTCCATCTTACACATGACATGTTGTGGGATATCTAGCTCTCTTTAATCACATGAGCAGAGAGAGAGATTTATTTTAAGGAATTAACTGACACAGTTATAGAAGCAAAACTGGTTGGAAATCTGCAGGACATATTGGCAGCCTTATAGTTCAAACAGAATTCCTTCATCTCTGGGAAATCTTAGTTTTAGTTCTTGAGGCCTTCAGATGATTAGATGAGGCCCACTCACATTATGGAGACCTATCTGCTTTACTTAAAGTCAAGTGATTATAGGCTTTCATCACACCTATAAAACATCTTCACAGCAACATCAAGGTAAGTGTTTGACCAAACAACTGGGCATCGTAGTCTACCAACTTGCCAACATAAAATGAATCACTGGGGCGGGGGTGGGGAGGAAGGTTAATAAAGGAACTAAAGGCATACTTCATTTTACTGTGCTTCACTTTATGTGCTTTGCAGATATTGTCTTTATTACAAATAGAAGGTTTGTGGCAACCCTGTGTCAAGCAAGTCTATATACATGCTATTTTTCCAAAAGCACGTGCTCACTTCATCTATCTCCCTCACAGTTTTTGTAATTGTTGGACTATTTCAAATGTTTTCTAAATGACAATCTGTGATCAGTGACCTTCAATGTTACTGGTTTTTAATT
Organism: Loris lydekkerianus; assembly: GCA_963574355.1. Taxonomy (NCBI): domain Eukaryota; kingdom Metazoa; phylum Chordata; class Mammalia; order Primates; family Lorisidae; genus Loris; species Loris lydekkerianus. The sequence goes on along the minus strand of CAUYPK010047308.1, from coordinate 12,388 downwards.
CTTTTGGAGTTCCAAGAACTGCACCCTTGTAAGAACAAGAACTTAAGTGACGATGCCCTGTGTGTTATGACTGCTCCACCAACTGCTTCTTTCCTCATCACTCTCCACTTTCCAAAGTCCTCCTTATTCCCTGAAACACAAGAATATTGAAACTAGGTCAGTTAATACCCCTACAGTGAACCCTAAGCATTCAAGGGAAAGGAAGAGTTGCAGGTATATCACTTTAAACAAAAAGCGAGAAATAATTAAGCTTAGTGAGGAAGGCCCATTGAAAGCCGAGATAGGTCAAAGGCAGGTCTCTTTCACGTAACAGCTAACTTTTGAATGCAAAGATAAAGTTCTTAAACAATATTAAAAGTACTACTTGAGGGTGGCGGCTGTGGCTCAGTGGGTAGGGCACTGGCCCCATATACCAAGGGTGGTGGGTTCAAACCCAGCCCCGGCCAAATTGCAACAAACAAATAGCCAGGCATTGTGGCAGGTACCTGTAGTCCCAGCTACTCGGGAGCCTGAGACAAGAGAATCGCGTAAACCCAGGAGATGGAGGTTGCTGTGAGCTGTGTGACATTACAGCACTCTACAGAGGGTGATAAATTGAAATTCTGTCACTACAAAAAAAAAAAAAAAAGTACTACTTGAGTGAAGACAGGAATAAGAGAGTGGAACAGAGGTGTTACTAATATGGAGAAAGTTTCAGTGGTTTGCATAGAAAATCAAACCAGCTACAACATTACTTTAGGCCAAAGCCTAATTCACAGCAAGGCTGTATCTGTCTTTAATTGCATGAAGTCTGAAAGAGGTGAGAAAGCTGCTGAAGAAAAGTTTAAGGCAAACAAAGTTTGGTTCATGGGGTTTAAGGAAAAAAACATTTCCAAAACATAAAAACACAAGGTAAAGAAGCCACAAGTGCTGATATAGAAGCTGCAGCCAGTTATCTGAAAGATCTAGCTAAAATCATTAATGAAGGTGTTTACACTAAACAATGGATTTTCAGTGTAGGCTGAACACCCTTCTAGTGGAAGAAAAAGTCATCTAGGACTTTCAATAGTTAAAGGGGAGAAGTCATTGCCTGGCTTCAAAGCGTCAAAGGACAAGTTGACTCTTTTGTTAGGGGATAATGCAGCTGGTGACTTAGCAACCATTCTGTTTATTACTATTTATCATTCTAAAAATCCTAGAGCTCTTAAGAATTATGCCAAATCTACACTGCCTATGCCCTGTAAATGCAATGAAAAAGCCTAGATGACAGCCTATCGATTTCAGCATAGTTTATTAAATATTTTAAGCACAATATTGAGACTTGCTGCTCAGAAAAAAAAATTCCTTTCAAAATATTACTACTCATTCACAATGTACTGATGACAAAGAACAAGGAAATAATGTTGTTTTCATGCTTGATAACATTGCATCAATTCGCAGTCCATTGATCAAGGAGCAATGTCAAATTTCTTATTATTTAAGAAATTAAATAACAAGAAGTCTTATTATTTAAGAAATACATTTTTCTTAAATGTATTTATTCTTAAATATATTCTTATTATTTAAGAATAGAAATATAGAGCTGCCACAATGATTCCCTTATTGGATCTAGGCAAAGTATACTAAAAACCTTTTAGAAAGGATTCACTATTCTCAAGCCATTAAGAACATTTGTGATTGATGAGGATTGAAATAACAACATTAACAGGAATTCAGAATAAGTTGATTCCAACCCTCATGGATGACTGTGAGGGGCTCAGGACCTCAGTGGAAAGTGACTGCAGGTATGGTGGAAAGGACAAGAGAACGATAATTAAAAATGGAGCTGGAAGACAGAACTGAAATGCTGCAATCTCATGATGAAACTTGAACAGGTGAGTGGTTGCTTCTAACAAATGAGCAAAGAACATGGTTTTTTGAAATGCAATCTATTCCTGCAGAAGATGCTGTGAACTCTATTGAAATGATAACAAAGGATTTGTAAGATTACATAAACTGAGCTGACAAAGTAGTGGCAGGGTTGGAGAGGAATAACTCCATTTTTGAAAGAAGTTCTTCTATGGGTAAATGGCTTCAAACATCATCACACAATACAGGAGAAATATCTTTGTGAAAGAAAAAGTGAACCAATGTGGCAAACTTTATTGTCATCTTCTCTTAAGATCTTGGCACAGTCAATTTAATGTTCAGCAGCCATCATCCTGATCAGTCAGTAGCCATTGACACCAAGGCAAGATCTTCCACCACCAAAAGATTATTGCTTGCTAAAGGCTCAGATGATCATTAGCATTTGTTGCAATAAAATAATTTTGCTTCAAATATATAATGTTTTCTTAGACATATTGCTATTGTGCAGTATAATCTAAACAAAACTTTTATACACACTAGAATGCCAAAAAGATTGTGTGATTCTCTTTATGACATTATTTGCTTTGTTTTAGTGGTATGAAATGCACTTGCAGTATGTCAGAGGTATGCTTATATTTACAAAACTGTGGCAGAGTAGTGTGGTATGATTTGAATTTTTGTGTCCCCTCTGAAAAACTTGTTGAAACTTAATCTCCAATGCAATAGTATTAAGAAGTATGGCCCTTGAGAGGTGATTAGGTCATGAAGTCTACCCCCCTACCCTGTCACGAATGGATGAGTGCTGTTAGGAAAGGCTAGAGAAAACTAGCAAGGCCCCTCTGTACTTTTACCCTTTGGCCATGTAAAGAAGCAGCTTTTGTCTGTTCTAAGGTATGCAACACTGAGGTATCATCTTGGAACTAGAGACCAGACCTTCACCAGACACCAGGTTTGGCAGTGCCTTACTCTTGAACTTTTAGACTCTATAACTGTTAGAAATACGTTTACTCCTTATAGATTACTCAGTCTTAGGATTTTCTTATAGGAGCATAATCATAGTAAATTGCAGGGGAATACAAAATTAATAGTAGAAGTAAAAATCAGCAAGGCAATTGTTACCTGTAAGCCTGAAATATTTCCAGGTAAGCAGTTACCAGACTCTGGATAGAGAGAATTGTGTGAGAAAGGTCGTAGGAGGAGTGTGACTTTGACTAAAGGGCCTAGCCACTTTAGGAAAGAGGCCAGAGAAAAAATATTCCAATCTTACTGTCTTCCTTTCCTCCAATCTCTGGCTGGAGATTCCTATTAGCTGAGGCCAACTAAAAACCAGAAGTGAATAGAGCCCTAAGAACTGCAGAGCAGCAGGAAAGAAGACAGAAAATATCAGCAAGGTCTTGGCCAGAAAACACATTGGCAGAGCCAGAAAATAATCTACATCCATCCTGTAGTTTAACAATGGATCTGGTTGTAACTTGGATCACTGAAGAATGTGTGAACATCAAGCCTGCAATTAAATTAAACAGACTTAGATAAAGGGAATATTATGCTGAAGACTCAGAGGGACCCACTCCAAAATTCTTTAAAATTATTTACTACAGGAAATATAAGAAAATTTTGGAAATCTAGCACCAACTGATAGATGTAAGAAAATACAATCTTGAAAGGAAAATAGAAAAATTTAGAAGAAATAAGTAGCATGAAAAAAACAAACACAGTAATATGTATAGCAGATGAATGGGATAGAGAATTATTACAAGAAAGTTTGAAATATATTAATAATTGCAAAGTTAAATTTTCTACTGTAGGCAGTAAAATATAGAATTGAGAAGATAGTAAAAATGATGATGTAGAAGAGAACCTGGACAAACTTTGTCTACAAAGCAAAGCAACTTTGTCTCATAGTCATATTTGGGAAAACAACTTTCCTACTTTATACACTTTACTGAATTTGAAATTTTTAAATCATGAGGATATGGATAAAGCCAATATGGCTGACTAGAGACATTGGTCACCAGCTTGTCTAAGAAATACGGAAAAGTTTTAGATGAAAAAAAGCATCTCAGTTGTACTTTGGAGGGAAAAGTTGAAAGCATTTCCCCCTAAGAACAAGACAAGTATGCCCAGTGTTACAACTTCTATTCAACATAGTATTAGAAGTTCTAGCCAGAAAAATCAGACAAGAGAAAGAAATAAAAGATATCTAAATTGGGAAAGAGGAGGTCAATCTTTTGCTTTTCATTGACCATCTTGTATCTAGAAAATCCCAAAAACACCACCAAAAGTCTCCTGGAATTGATAAGGAGTGCCTGATGTAGAGGAACCCACCTAGCCTAGTTCCTCAAAACCCTTGAGCTACAGACATGGCAGTAGCACTGTGTTGAACAATAACATTTCTTCTATCACTCACACTCTCTCCTCCTGTTCTCCTTCTTGCATGTTCTTCAATTTGCTTCTGTTTTTCTCCCTCCCCTCCTTTTTTGCTTTTCTTTGTTTTCTTACCTTTGTTTTTCTCTTACTCTTTTTTTTTTCTCCTTTATTTTCTTTTCCTTTCCTCTTGGTTGATCACTCCAACCCTCCTCTGCCTTCTGACCCCATACCAAGAGGCCTCTTCATCACCTAAAATCTGAGATATGGTAACTTGAAGCAAAGGAGGAAGTGAGAAGGAAAAGGTGCACAAGGAAGTGAACAAGAAGAAAGCACACATGAGGAGGAACCAAAAGAAAAATTCAGGTACCATAAATAACCAAAATAGAGCAACTCTTCCAAGGGAACACAAGACAATTTTTTAAAGAAGACTCCTCCTATAAAGAATTAATGGATTTGACAGAAAGGGAATTTAAAATATGGATAATTAAGACAATAAAGGGATTGGATGAGAAAATGGAAAAACAGAACCAAAAGTCAGACAAGAGAAACGTAGAATATAGAAAAGACATGGATGAGCTTTAAAAAATGAAGGAGACAATCAGGGAATGTAAAGAAGCAGTAGAAAGTATCAAAAATAGATTAGACCATGGAGAAGAAAGAACATCAGAGTTAGAGGATAAAGTCTTTGAGTTAATATAGGTAGTTACAGAATCAACAAAGGAGAAAGAAAGCAGAGCAATTGCTTAGAGAACTAAGAGACACCATGAAGCATTTAAAAATATGGATAATAGGAATCCCTGAAGGGGAAGAAGATTGTCCCAAAGGTATGGAAGCCCTACTAGAAACTATCATAAATGAAAACTTCCTAAGTTCAATATCAGATGGTCATCTCAAATCTAACCAAGCCCCTCCAAGACACATTGTAATGAACCTATCCAAAGTCAAGATGAAGGAGAAAATTCTGCAAGCAGCTAGAAATAAACATCAATTGACTTATAAGGGCAGAGCCATTAGGTTCACAGCAGATGTTTCAACTGAAACTTTTCAAGCCAGAAGAGCATGTTCATTCACCTGCAACATCCTTAAACAAAATAATTTTCAGTGCAGAATCCTGTATCCTGCTAAACTTACCTTCAAAATTAATGGAGAAATCAAATCCTTTGCAGATATACAAGCACTGAGGAAATTTGCCACAAGATCAGCTCTACAGGAAATACTTAGACCTATTCTCAATACTGAACACCACAATGGCCCACCACCAAAGCACCTAAAAACCAAAGGCCAGAGCTTAGCTTCCACAATGGCACAAAGGATAAAACTACACCACAAACTATCTCATAATAAGATGAATAGAATTCTACCACACTTATCAATTCTCTCAATAAATGTCAATGGACTGAATTCCCCACTGAAAAAGCAAAGGCTGGCTGATTGGATAAGAAAATACAAGCCATCCATATGCTGTCTCCAGGAGACACATCTAGCCCTGAAGGACAAATCAAGACTCAGGGTTAAAGGATGGAAAACAGTGTTTCAAGCAAATGGAAATCAGAAGAAAGGAGGGGTTGCAATCTTATTTTCAGATTTAAGCAAATTTAAAGCAACTAAAGGTAAAAAAGACAAATATGGACACTTCATACTGGTCAAAGGAAAAATACAACAAGAAGACATCCAATTTTAAACATTTATGCACCTAACTTAACTGCTCCCAGATTTATAAAACAGACCTTGAGGGATCAAAGCAATATGATATCCCAGAACACCTTAATAGTTGGGGACTTCAACACCCCCTGACAGAACTAGACAGAGTCTCTAAACAGAAACTAAACAAGGATACAAAGGACTTAAATGTGACCCTAAAACAAACAGGATTAATAAAGATATACAGAACACACCATCTCAAAGCAAAAGAACATATTTTTTTCTCATTACCTCATGGTGTATACTCCAAAACAGATAACATCCTAGGATACAAATCAAACCTCAGCATAATTACAGGAATAGAAATTATACCATGTCTCTTCTCAAACCACAAGGCTATATGGCAAAGCTCAGCTCCAATGAAATTGTTCATCCTCACACAAAGGCTTAGAACATAAACAACCTTATGCTGAAAGATAGTTGGGTTTAGGAAGAGATAAAGGAGGAATTTGTTAATTTTCTCAAACATAACAACAATGAGGACACGAGTTACCAAAACTTCTGGTATACAGCAAAAGCAGTCCTGAGAGGAAAATTTATTGTGCTAGAAGCCTACCTTTGAAAAACAGAAAGTGAGCACATCAGCACATTCACAAAACATCTTATGGAATTGGAAAAAGAGGATCAATCTAACCTTAAACCAAGCAGAAGAAAAGAAATAGCCAAAATTAGATCAGAAATTAATGAAATTGAAAACAAAAAAAAATCATCCAGAAAATTAATGAAACAAAAAGTTGGTTTTTTGAAAAAGTAAATAAAATAGATAAATCTTTGGCCAGACTAACTAGAAAGAGAAAAGTAAAATCTCTAGTAATCTCAATCAGGAATGATAAAAGGGAAATAACAATAGATGCCACAGAGTTGCAAGAGATTATCTCTGAATACTACAAGAAACTCTATGCCCAGAAATTTGACAATGTGGAGGCAATGGAACAATACTTAGAATCACGCCCTCTCCTTAGACTTAATCAAGAAGAAATAGATCTTCTGAACAGACCAATTTCAAGCAGTGAGAACAAAGAAGCACTAAAAAAATCTCCCAACAATAACAACAAAAATGCCTCGGTCCAAATGGCTTCACACCAGAATTCTATCAAACCTTCAAAGAAGAGCTTATACCCCTATTGCAGAAATTATTCCAAAAAATTGAGGAGGAAGGAATCTTCCCCCAAGACATCTACTAAGCAAACATCACTCTGATACCAAAACCAGGAAAAGATCCAACTAAAAAGGAGAACTACAGACCAATTTCACTAATGAATATAGATGAAAAAATTCTCAATAAAATTCTAGCCAACAGATTACAGCTTATTATTAAATAATTCCTGCATCATGATTAAGTAGGATTCATCCCAGAAATGCAAGGGTGGTTTAACATACACAAATGCATAAATGTTATTTAACATATCACAGAAGCAAAAACAAAGACCATGTGATCCTCTTAATAAATGCAGAAAAGGCATTCTATAAAATTCAACATCCTTTTCTAATTAGAACTCTGAAGAATATAGGCATTGGCGGTGCATTTCTTAAACTTATCCAAGTCATTATGATAAACCCACAGCTAATATTATACTGAATGGAGTAAAACTGAAAGCTTTTACACTCATAACTGGAACAAGACAACGTTGTCCTCTATCACCAGTACTATTCAATATAGTGCTCAAAGTTCTAGCCAATACATCAGGCAAGAGAAGGAAATGAAGGGCTTCCATATGGGGGGAAGAGGAAGTGAAATTCTCCCTCTTTGCTGATGATATGATCTTATACTTAGAAAACACCAAAGACTCAACCATAGGACTCTTGGAAGCAATCAAAGAATGCCATAACATCTCAGGATATAAAATTAATGTCCACAAATTAGTAGCCTTTGTATATGCTGATAATGGCCAAGAGGAGAAGGTAATCAAGGACACAATATTCTTCTCAGTATGAAAGAATATGAAATACCTGGGAATATCCCTCACAAAAAGAGGTAAAGGACCTTTATAAAGAACACTATGAACCGCTAAGAAAAGAAACAGCAGAAGATTTTAACAAATGAAAGAACATAACAAGCTCATAGCAAGGAAAAATCAACATCATTAAAATGTCTATACCTCTCCATGCAATCTAGAGATTCAATGCCATCCCTATTAAAATACCAACATCATACTTTGAAGATTTGGAAAAAAATAATTCATTTTATATGGAACTAGAAAAAAAAAAAAAAACATATAGCCTAGGCAATTCTTAGAAATAAAAACAAAGCCAGGGGCATCTACCAGACTTGAGGCTGTACTATGAGGCCATAGTGGTCAAAACAGCACAGTATTGACACAAAAATAGAGACATAGACATCTGCAACCAAATAGACAACCAGAAGATGAAACAAACATCTTACAGCCTTAATCTTTGCTAAATCAAACAAAAACATACACTAAAGGAAAGAATCCCTATTCAATAAATGGTCCTGGGAGAACTGGATATCCACATGTAGAAGACTGAAATTGGACCCACACCTTTCTCTACTCACAAAAATTGATTCAAGATGGATAAAAGACCTAAATCTAAGGTACAAAACAAAAATCCTCGAAGAAAGTGTAGGTAAAACACTGGAAGCAATTGGCCTGGGGAAGAACTTTATGAGGAAGATTTCTGTGGTAATTGCAACAACAACAAAAATAAACAAATGGGACTTAATTAAACTGAAAATCTTCTGTACAGCTAAGGAGACAACAAGCAAAGCAAATAGACAACCTACACATTGGGAAAGGATATTTGCTTATTTTGAATTGGACAAAAGCTTGATAACTAGGACCTATAGAGAAGTCAAATTAATCAACAGAAAAAGAGCCAATACTCCCTTATATCACTGGGCAAGAGAGATGAATAGAACCTTCTCTAAAGAAGACAGACGAATGGCTAACAAACATATGAAAAATGTTCAGCATCTCTAATTATTAAAGAAATGCAAGTCAAAATCACCCTGAGATATCATCTAACCCCAGCAAGAATGGCCCACATCACAAAATCTCAAAACTGCAGATGCTGGCATGGATGTAGAGAGAAGGGAACACTTTTACACTGCTGGTGGGACTGCAAACTAATACAACCTTTTTTGGAAGGAAGTATGGAGAATCTTCAAAGAACTCAAACTAGACCTCCCATTTGATCCTGCAATCCTATTACTGGGCATTTACCCAGAAGAAAAAAATCCTTTTACCATAAGGACACTTGCACTAGACTGTTTATTGCAACTCAATTTGCAGTTGCCAAAATGTAGAAACAACCTAAATACCCACCAACCCAGTATTCCATGGTATATGTATGTCATGGAATACTGAATAGTATTAATGGACAATTAATGACCTAGTACACAGTGGGAGGGGGGGGGAAGGGGAGAGCAGACAAAGGGAAGGAGGAAGGGGGGGTTATGGGGTGTAATACACCTTTTGGGGGTGAGACACAGATGAGAAGGTCTTTATCTATCAAATGCAATAGTATAAGCTACACATTCAACAAAGGATTGATATCCAGAATCTATAAAGAACTCCAGTAGATCAGCAAGAAAAAAAATAATAACCCCATCAAAAAGCGGGCAAAAGACATGAAAAAAAATCACTAAAACTGATGGAGACTTTACATCTTTGTATTAATTTGGATGAAAGTGGAACACATTATTCTTAGTAAAGCTTCACAATAATGAAGAAGCATATTCAATTCTGATATGAGGACAATTAATGACCTAGTACACAGTGGGAGGGTGGGGGAAGGGGAGAGCAGAGAAAGGGAAGAAGGAAGGGGTGGGGAGTTACGGGGTGTAGTACACCTTTTGGGGGTGAGACACAGATGAGAGGGTCTTTATCTATCAAATGCAATCAATGTAACTTGGTTCTTTGTACCTTCAATGAATACCCAACAATAAAAAAGAAAAATTAGAAGTTTCTTGGAATTGGTAAATAAATTCAGCAGTCTCAGGTACACAATGTACACAAATCAGTAGCATTTCTATATACTAATAACAGTCAAGTGGAGAGTCAAGTCAAGCATTCAATACCACTCATAAAAGCTACAAGGAAAATAAAATGCCTAGGGGTACATGTAACAAAGAGGTGAAAGATCTCTACAAGGAGAACTACAAAACACTAAAATAAACTACATTTGACAAAAACAAATAAAACAAACTCATGCTCATTCTACCAACAGATTGGCAGAATCAATATCATTAAAATGTCCATACTGCCCAAAGTGATTTGCAGATTCAACACAATCTTCATCAAAATATCAATGTCCTATTTTACAGATCTATAAAAAGTAATCTTAAATTTCATTTTGGAACAGAAAACAGCCCAAATAGCCAAAGTAATCTTAAGTAAGAAGAACAAATCTGGAGACATCACACTACCTGACTTCAAATTATACTACAAGACTACAATAAGCAAAGCAGCATGGTACTGGTATCAAATTTGAGACCTACGCCAATGGAACAGCAAAGAGAACCCAGAAATAAAACCATCTACCAACAACCAACTTATCTTTGACAAAGAAAACATACACCATGGAATCAAAGCCCTTTTCAATAAAAGGTCCTAGGAAAACTGGATAGCCACATGCAGAAATTGAAACTTTTTTTTTTTTTTTTGAGACAGAGTCTCAAGCTATACCCTGGGTACAGGGTTGTGGCATTACAGCTCACAGCAACCTGCAACTCCTCGACTCAAGTGATTCTCCTGCCTCCACCTCCCAAGTAGCTGGGATTACAGGCATCCACCACAACTCCCAGCTATTTTTTTGGTTGTAGTTGTCATTGTTGTTTGGCGGCTGAGGCTGGATTCAAACCCACCAGCTCAGGTGTATGTGGCTGGCACTTTAGCCACTTGAGCCACAGGCACCGAGCCAAAACAGAACTCTTATCTCTTACATATGCAAAAATTAATTCAAGATAGTTTAAAGATTTAAATGTAGGACATGAAATCATTAAAATTCTAGAAGAAAATACAGGAAAACCTCTTTCATCGGCCTACGCAAAGAATGTATGACTAAGACCCCGAAGGCAAATATAACAACAACAAAAATAAATAAATAAATGGTATTTACTTAAATTAAATAGCTTCTGCTTGGCAGAGGAAATAATCAACAGAGTGAATAGACAACTTACAGAAAGGTGGAAAATATTAATAAGCTACACATTCAACAAAGGATTGATATCCAGAATCTATAAAGAACTCCAGTAGATCAGCAAGAAAAAAAATAATAACCCCATCAAAAAGCGGGCAAAAGACATGAACAAAAGTTTTTGAAAGAAGATAGACAAATGGCCAACAAATATGAAAAAAATGCTCAATGTCACTACTAGAAAAATTCAAATTAAAACTACAACAAGATAACCCTTACCCTTATAAGATGGCTATTATTAAATAGTCAAAAAACAGTTGATGTGGATGTGGATGCAAAGAGAAAGAAACATTAATAGTAGTACTATATAATGGACTATATCATTAAAATGTAGTACCACATGGAGTAAAGTTGTACTACAAATTAATAAAATCTCTAAGGAAAACAGTATGGAGATTCCTCAAATAAGTAAGTGTAGATTTACCATTTGATCTAGCAATTGCACGGTTGAGTATCTATCCAAAGGGAAAGAAGTCATTTGATCAAAAAGACACCTGCACCTGAATGTTATCGCAGCACAATTTACAATTGCAAAGATGTGGAGTCAACCTAGTACCCATCCATTCATGAGTGGATAATAAAAATTTGATACATATGTGTGTATATACACACACACATATATGTGTGTATATAAATGAATTTGTAATACTCAAGTCGCATTTGACTTCCGTAATTAGAAGAGGTATTCAACATGACTTGTATTCACCTTTTATTATTGGTATACATTGTTACAATTTTAATACAATTTTTCCTTTCTTAAAAGTGAATATACATTTCTGGTATTGTGTGTGTGTATGCATGAAATATCTTTTCCAGAATCTTTGATAGAACCATAGATCATTATCCTAAGCGAAATATCTCAAGAATGAAAAACCAAACACCGCATGTTCTCACTAATATGTGGAAGCCGGTGATGGGCACACAGGGGCACAAAGAGATGTGAAGGACATTGGAAACCAAGAAGTATAGACGGGGGGGAGGGGACGCTGAGGGATAAAAACTTACCTTCTGGGTACAGTAAACAGTGTTCTTGTGATGGGCACACTAAATCCCCGATTTAAGCATTATACAAGGTATCTTTGTAACAACAACATTGGTACCCTCACAATATTTTGAAATTAAAAAAAATAAAGGAAACTAATAATGTCTTTTAAAAAATAAAAATTATAAATGTTCATTACAAAATCTATGCTCATCCTCATAGTCTTGTGGTATAGTTGGGTTATAGCCTTCATGTGAAAGCTATAGTTTACCTTCATAGTAGGGCTGAGTACATTGGGTACTTTTTCTTCCATTCCTGGGATACTTTGCTAAGGAGAATATGTTCCAGCTCCAT
>CAUYPK010047307.1:0-14206 GCA_963574355.1 Loris lydekkerianus | reverse complement strand
TAGGTCTGAATTCCAACTCCACCACTTAACAGCTTTGAATTATAGAATGCAGATTAACTTTGTTGGTATTATTATTATTATTATTTATTTTTTTTTTTTTAAAGAACCTCATTTTTTTTTTTTTTTTTTTTTTTTTTTTTTTTGAGACAGAATCTCACTTTGTCACCCTTGGTAGAGTGCCATGGTGTCACAGCTCACAGCAACCTCAACTCTTGGGCTTATGCAATTCTCTTGCCTCAGCCTCCCGAGTAGCTGGGACTACAGGTGCCTGCCGCAATGCCCGGCTATTTTTTGTTGCAATTTGGCCGGGGCCAGGTTTGAACCCACAACCCTCGGTATATGGGGCTGGCACCCTACTCACTGAGCCACAGGTGCCACCCCTCGTTTTTATTTTTATTTTCTTGTATTTTTTTGTGGTTTTTGGCCGGGGCTGGGTTTGAACCCGCCACCTTCGGCATATGGGACTGGCGCCCTACCCCTTTGAGCCACAGGTGCTGCCCACTTTGTTGGTATTAGATAGACCCTCAATAAATATTAGCTGACAGAATGAGCCTCCCTGAGGATGAATTCTTTTCATCTGTAAATTGGGGATAGAGAGCTGTAAAAATGAGCAGTTTTTCATGATGTTCAATAAATGACTGCTATCATTGACATAGTGAATTCTCTATATTTGCTAACCAACTGGTCAGAAACTTCCCTTCAGGACAAAAGGTTACTTGATTGGAGATGGGCTGGCAGAAGTGAGGCATCCCCACTCTCTTTGAGGACCAGGAGGATTGCCCAGGTCTCTGTGACTATGAGATAAGGAAGATCAGGATGGGGTTAATTGTCCAATTCTGCTAGGTACTAATTTAAGAACATACTTGGCTTGAATTTGGAAGAGTAGATAGGGATAGCTGAGGGGACAAGGCAAAGGATTTTTTTTTTCTGAGACAGAGTCTCACTTTGTCACATTTGGTAGAGTGCTGTGGCGTCACAGCTCACAGCCACCTCAAACTCTTGGGCTCAAGTGATTCTCTTGTCTCAGTCTCCCAAGCAGCTGGGACTACAGCTGCCACAACGCCCAGCTATTTTGTTGTTGTTTGTTTGTTTAGCAGGCCCGGGCTCAGTTCAAACTCACCAGCTCTGGAGTACGTGGCCGGCACCGTAACCTCTAAGCTATGGACGCAGAACCAAGGCAGAGGATTTTAATGTGAGCCAGAGTATGGGACTTCTGGTATCATTTACAGCTTTAATTTGCTGAAAAAGACTTTGCTCGGTAGCTTCAAACTTTCTTCTCTCTTCTCTCTCCCTCTCTCTCTTTTTCTTTTTTTTTGGAGACAGAGTCTCACTTTGTCACACTCAGTAGAGTGCTGTGGCATTATAGCTCACAGTAACCTCCAACTGTTGGGTTCAAGCGATTCTCTTGCCTCAGCCTCCCAAGCAGCTGGGACTACAGGCACCTGCCATGTCTAGCTATTTTTAGAGACTGGGTCTCTCTGGCTTAGGATAGTTTCGAACCTGTGAGCTCAGGCAATCCACCTACCTTGGTCCCCCAGAGTGTTTAGGATTATAGGCGTGAGCCACTAGGCCCGGCCTCCAAACTTTCTTGTCTCTGCACCCCCATCACCCCAAAAGCAAAAACGTGTTGTTTGTGAAGTAATTATGGCTCTGTTGGGACTTTGTGATTTGAGGCTATTAGGAACCAAAAGTCATAGTGACTTCTGATCTGGAGCATCACTCTTTCTCAGAGTTATCATCCTTTCTTTGAAGCAGTCCCTTAATCCCAGTTACTTTCTCTGTGGCATCCCTATGATTGAGCATTACTTCGTATTGTGATGGCCTCTGTGTCTCTCCCTCTGACCAGATTGTGACATCCAAGGCAGGAACCTTGTCTAGTTGATCATTGAGTATTTTGGATTCTTTAATACATGCCTGAAGCAGAAGCACATAGTAAGTAGCTGCTTAGTAATTATTTGTTGAATACACGAATGAATGTAATTTGAGGTGACAGCAACTATGATCTAAGGTAGCTGTGAACAGAGAGTAGGGAGCTTTGATGATTGTTTTACAGTGCCTGTGATTGTGACCTGCAACAACTGTGATCAGAGGGATCTGTGCACCAGTTATTATGACCTTCTGACACAAATGTGTGATAAGGACCAGGAAGGATAGACAGCGAGCGGTTGTAACCTTGCATGATTGCTAGAAGTTACCCACATTGACTGAGAGCTAGTGACTGTAGACAAGTTAATGATGATGACTTCCACCTGACTACTGTGATGTGCCTGTAATCACCGTCTATAGACATCTGGCTTCGATGACCATGAGCAAGTCACTGGAGCCTTGACCATGTGTCCATTGAGATGTGTCTTCAGGATGCTGAGATTGTTTATCTCAGCCGATAGCTGAGGTTATTGATCTGCATTACAGTAAGCTGAGGTAATTGAGATTTGTGGGCTTGGACTCATACTGCGAATAGTGCTAATATGTATGTAATACTTTTAGATTTCTTATTTTGTTTTGTTTAATGACTATCTTCCTAGGGCCTACAAAAGCATAGGCCTGCTTGGCCCCACACAAACAAGTAGGGATGAGGACTATACTGGGTCAATCCTCACAGAAAACCCTTCGAAAAAACCAGCACACCTTTTGGGCCGTGCAGGCGCAGCCGCAGTCTTAGCCACTGCCTTGGCCACAGCCTCCGCCAAACGCGGCCCTCAATTCGGACCCCCGACTCCGTTTCCGGCTACTGCTCCAGCTGCGCCTGCGCCGAGGCGGGGCGGTGCTTTGCCCTTTGTTGTGGGCCCCAGTTTCCCAGGACACCGCGCGGCGCTGGGGTGGGGCTATGCAGATGAGCACTCGGGGGCGGGGCGGTTGCGGCGGCGGCGGCGGCGGCCGGGGAGGGTCAGTTGGAGGCAGGCGCTCGCTGAGGCAGGAGGAGGGCTCTCGGCCCGCGGCCTGACAGGGACTTAGCCCGCAGAGATCGGCCCCGCGCGCGCGACCCCACACCCACCCAGTCATCCACCTACCCATTCCCTGCGCCGCCTCCTCCCACCCTGAGCAGAGCCGCCGAGGATGATAAACACCCAGGACAGGTAACGGCCCGGCCCAGGCTCCCCGCCCCCATCCTCCTCTCATCTGCTTTAGAAGACTCTTCCCCTCCCCCAGTCATCTCCTGCCCCCTCCGCTGGGCCCCCTCCGCACCCACTGAGCCCCTTCCCCATGTGAGCCACCCCACTCTGAGCTCCGGCCCCGCACTGGGCTTCTTCCGTCCTTTACCCCCCTCCCTCCAGCCCGGCCCATCCCCCTCATTCGGGCCTCCTCCTCTAAACCCCCATAAAGCGGGACCCAACCTTCCAGTCAGGTCTCCTTTTTCCTTCAGCTCTGCCGAACGATGTTCATTCCCCAGACTGAGCTCTCTCCCGCATCCAGATGCCCCAGATTGTTTCCCATTCTCTCCACATTTTTCTTACTCCCCCAGTAAGTCACTTAGCCCTTGCCTCAGAATCCCCTCCCAGATGAAAACTGCACCCCCTCTCCCGACTCCTCTTATCACTGTCCCTGCCACCCCAAGTCAAGCTCCATCCTTCAGGTCTCCAGTGGACCCAATCCCCCCACTCATCACCTCTTTTCGTTCTTCTCAGGCCTAGTAATCTTTACACTGATACCAGCCCTCCCTTGGGCCCTCACTCCAGCTTCATCTTCTCCCTGCCTTCCCCCCCTCCACACCCCTCTTCCATTTAGGCCCCACTTTCCTAGCCTCCCAAAGTCATTCCTTTTATTAAACACTTTGGATTTGATTCCTTCCTACATCCTTTGTCCCTAATGGTGTTCCTCCAACATTATCCTAAACACTTCTACCCTTTAAACACTTACTCTCAAATTGAACTCATCTTTACTCTTATCTTTCCCATCTTAACTGAACTCCATCTTTAAACAATTAGATCATATTAACTCAGGCCAGCCTGTTTCCAGTGAACCCCTTTCCCTGTACCTTCGGTACCTTCAAATCAGGCTTTATATTCTGGACATGGGGCCTTCACAGTTTCCTCCAGCAAAACCGGGCTCCAGCTTTCCCCCCATTAATTAGAGAGGAAGGCTGCACATCTTTCTAAAACAGCGCCAGTGATTTTCTAAACTTGCATTGTATATCCTTCCCCCTGTTCAGACTAGGGAGAATTAGTCAGTTTTCCTTTCTCTATGCTGCTCTTATGCTCCAAGACAGCTCATCTCACACATCCTTCCCTCAATGATAGCCCATATTTTTGCCTGAAACACTCTTCGCTGTGTAATTTCCTGATTCCCCACAATTTCCAACCCCAGTTGCTCCTTATAAATCAGAATGGCTTCTGTTTACAGTTTAGACCTAATTCTCTTCCTCATTTTTTTCCCTAGATTTGTTGCTGTCCCTTCCAAAACATGTCTGAAGCTCATTAGTTCCCCACACCAGACCTTTTGTCCCCAGATTTGGCCTTATGGCCTCTGCCTCTCACTTGGGTTTCATTATTTTACAGATCCATTCCGCGTAAATCTTCCTTAGGTTGTGCCATGGTCTATCCAGAACTGCTTTAGTTATCCTTACAAACGTACCCTTCCTTATTGCTTTTCTTTCTTTTTTTTAATGCGATCATGGGGCACCATACACTGGTTTTATAGACCGTTTGACGCATTTCATCACATTGGTTAACATAGCTTTCCTGGCATTTTCTTAGTTATTGTGTTAAAACATTTATATTCTACATTTACTAAATTTAACATCCTTATTGCTTTTCTTCATATAAGGCTGTAACTGACACTCAAGATTCTTCTTGAACTTGGGCTCCCTTCTCACTAAAATGATCTCTTAACTTTCCCACTTGTTTAGTAGCACCATCCTTAAATACTCCAGCTGGGTTTTCAACTTTTCTTGTATCTCAGTGTTTCTTAACTCTGGCTGCACACTTGAAAAATCAATTATCTGAGCCTCACATTCAAAGATTGGTTTAATTGGCGTAGGTGGCTTGGTCATTAGCATATATTTTTAAAGCTACCCAGGTAATTCTTTATAATGCACATTCAGGCTTGAAAAATACTGCCACCTCTCTCCCAGAAGGCCTCAGACTTTCCCATTATATTCCTTTAGTGGGTGTCTATCCTTTCCCTACTGACAAGTGGGCCTGATCTTTTTCAGGGACTTCTTAGTCTTTCTTTAGGTACTATTCAGAAGTTCCCAAGATCCCTGCAACAGCCTGTTAAATTCTCCAAGTACTCAGTTCTCAGCCATTAGCCATTTTATTTCCTCAAGTCTCAGAGCTCTTCTCTAGTCCCCTATGCCCATTTCTTTCCTACATGTAGAACACTCACTCCTCATTTTCAGGTTGTATCTTACTTGAACCATTATCCCTGCCTCCCAATCCCTGTTTACCTACAGTTCCATGCCATTGTTAGATTTTCCTTTGCCAAGACTCCATGCCTGTCTGCCTTTGCCTTATCCCCTTTGTTTCATCTTCTCTAACTCAGCCCCTCTGGAGCTGAGGAGGTGGAGGTGGGTATATACTTGGATAGTGATGGATTCAAAAGGTGTTACTTACAGTGAAGGCAGCTATGTGTGCTGAGTATTGGTGGCAGGTATGAGGGCAGGATGAAGTGCAGGGGTGGAGGAAGAAAAAGAACCTGCACCAAAACCTACTTACGGGGTATGTGAGGTGGATTTCTGTTTTTAAGTTTGTCTCTGCAATGGATGTTGGTAGGTGCAGTGGTCTCAGCGGTTCTCTGCAGTGCTCTGGACTGAGGTGGTTTAGATGCCAACCAAGTCTTTTGCAGGCTAAGGCCTAGGAGTTGAGCACTTGGGACCAACACATAAAAGGCCTTCACCAGCTGTGAAGACTGAAAGACCTGAGTTCTAGTTCTGGCTTAGCCTGTGAGCTCACCTGTAAATAGAGGGGGTTGGGTTAGTTTAATTTGGAGATTCTTTTCCAGCTTCTGAAGTGGTAAAACAGGCTTGCTTGTTTCCCAGACTCTGCCTATTGTGTTGGTAATTTGAGGGTATTGACTGTGAAAGGCAGGTGGAGAGAGGAGCCAACTGGCTGCCTGGGCTTGGGTAGGAGCTAGGCCTTGGATTGGGCTCCTCCAGTTTGGCCTGGGGGTGGGGTGGTGTGTGCTGGGTGTCTGGTTTCATTGAGTTATGGCAATCCTGTTTCCATAGCGTGTTTCCCAGCTTCCTCAGCCTGCCCCTAACTTTCTAGAAGAAATCCTGGTAGAGCCTTAACTAGGAATTCTATAAGAGCTGAATATTCTTCCCAGTGAGAGTTCTTGGTGTTTTGTATCTGCAGAGCGGGGAACTGGCTGGAGTGGGGGATGGGATTTACAGCTTCCCTGGCTCCGGTGAAAAACTCAGGAGGTGGAGGCTTGGTTTCCTGGAAGAAATAGTTGCAGTATGTTTTGAAAACAAGACTCTTCCTTTCCAGTTTTGTTCTGTTTGGTAACTCTAAAATGTCAAAATTCCTGATGGTAGAGGAGAGAAGACACAAGCACGAGCACCTTTATTATGTTTTTTGAACATAAGGTTTAAATCCAAGGAAAGCAACATCACTCTACAGAGAGAGGGAGAGAGAAAGAAAGAAACTCCTAGGCAGGAATCCCCTCAAACTTGGAGGTATACTTCAGAAAGCAGTGGGACTAATAATAGAAATTCCTCATTCTGCCAAGAAATCCAAATTTAGCCTCAGAGCTGCTCATAAATACAAAAAGGGGACTGAGGAGTGGGTTAGAGGGATGTTACAAATGTGCATTTCTAGAAAAAAAACTAGTAATTCATCCCTTTTTGAAACAGTATGCAGTGTTGATTCAAGTTGGTGCTATGATTCTGAAGGCTGTGAAGTCTAATTAAAAGCTATAGACCAGAAATGGCCGAGTAGGTGAGCAAGAATTTTGTTAATTGAGGTGAACAAAACAGGTAGTTTCCTGTTGGTAGTAGCAGCAACAGCATGAAGCGCTTTGTATAAGTTAAGCCTTAAGAATATTTCCTAGGCCTTTAATACTATATAAACAAAGAAGTAATTCTATCCTGGGAAAAGAGGCTGGACTGTGTGATGAGCTTACTATATAAACTAGATTGAGGTACTCAATATGTAAAAATGAGATCTTGTATTAAAGCTTAATTACCTAGCTCTCCTGTAGCAAATGTGATTGTGGTTACCTTTGTCAGAAGATGTACCAGTATCAGCTGAGGACAGATAAGCAAACCTCAGAGGCACAGATATTCTAGCTACTGCTGTAAGTGTGTTTCTTGTGGAGAATCAACCAACATGCAATATTGCTTTTAGCCTATGATTCAGAGTAGTGATGTCATTTTTTTTTATTATTATGCTTAGCAGGAAGACTCCCTTTTGGAATGCAGAGCACCACTAGTGAAATGATTTATGCCTGGAATCTGCCCAGGACCCTTTCTCAGAGGAAGGGGAATTGGCAGCTGGAAATTAGCCTCTATGGTCACACTAGACTGGAGGTGGCCATCACCTCCCACCTTTCTTCCTATTTCTTTTTTGCTAAGTGTGATGGCAGCCCTAGATTGGTCCCCTGCTTTGTAGGGATTAGTCATGAGAGACATTCCTAATCTCAGGGTAAAAGCAGCCTGTGTGAGGGGACCCTGGGTGTTCTATGAGATAGGGCCTGAGACCTGAATGGGTCACGAGGTTCAAAGAGGGAAATGAATATAGAATATTGCGAATGTAAGGCCAGCTCACACCTGTAATCCTAACATTCTGGGAGGCCAAGACGAGTAGATTACCGAGCTCATGGATTTGAGACCAGCCTGAGCAAGAGTGAGACAGTGTCTCTAAAATTAGCTGGGTGTTAAAAAAAAAATTTTTTTTAAGGCAGCACCTGTGGCTCAGTGAGTAGGGTGCCGGGCCCCATATACTGAGGGTGGCAGGTTCGAACCTGGCCCCTTCCAAACTGCAACAAAAAATAGCCAGGCATCGTGGTGGATGCCTGTAGTCCCAGATACTCCTGAGGCCTAAGCCCAAGAGCTGGAGGTTGCTGTGAGCTGTGACACCATAGCACTCTACTGAGCGCAACAAAGTGAGACTCTGGCTCTACAACATAAAGAAATAAAAAAAAATAAAAATAGCTGGGTGTTGTGGCAGGTGCCTGTATTCCCAGCTACTTGGGAGGCTGAGGCAAGAGAATCATTTGAGCCCAAGAGTTTGAGGTTGCGGTGTGCTGTGATGCCACAGCTCTCTACCAGGGTGGACAAGGTGAGACTCTGTCTCAAAAAAAAAAAAAAAAAAAAAAAGGAATTGCAGGCGGGAGGTGGTAGCACTCTGGGAGGCCGAGGTGGGTGGATTGCCTGAGCCAGATCAAGACTCCACCTCTAAAACTAGCTGGGCATTGTAGCAGGTGCCTGTAGTCCAGCTACTTGGGGGGCTGAGGCAAGAGAATCACTTGAGCCCAAGAGTTTGAGGTTGCTGTGAGCTATGATGCTACAGCACTCTACTGAGGGTGACAAAGTAAGACTGTCTCAAAAAAAAAAAATGTAAATTGCAAAAATTTGGCTTACCATCAACATTTCTGAGTAATATATCTGCTGCATACACTGCCTATCAGTAGCCAGTGTATGAAATACTATAACCGGCTGGCTCGGCACCTACAGGTGGCCTGGGCCAGTTAAACAGCAATGACAACTGAAACAAAAAAACCACTGGGCATTGTGGGGGCGCCTGTAGTCCCAGCTACTTGGGAGGCTGAGGCAAGAGAATTGCTTAAGCCCAAGAGTTTGAGGTTGCTGTGAGCTGTGATGCCATAGTACTTTACCAAGGGTGACATAGTGGGACTCATGTCTCAAAAAACAAACAAACAAAAAAACCCATAATTGGCTGAGGGGATTTCAGACAGTAGTTCCACAGACACTTTAAATTTGGAGCAGCAGGATGTGATATGTTGCTAGCACTCTTATGTATCCTGAGGAGTGTTTCCGAGGGCATGTCCTATAACAACTGAGGAAATAAAAGGCACCACAGATCAGCTCTAATCTTCCATCTCTCTTCCGAATTGCCTTGCATGTTAGATACCTGATACCTTCATTTCCAGCATGGTATGTTTTTTCTTCTCCAAAAGCAGGACCAGCCTAGCTGGTTGTTTGGGTTCAGTCTGCTACATTTGATTCTCCTTATCAGCCTGATCTTTTCAGCCTTTGGACTGAGCTTCTTAAATCATCCTTTTAATGGTAGAGATTAAACCATGCCTCCTTCCCCCCTAGTGGAGTCACAGGATGTGAGGAAGGATTCTTTTTTTTTTTTTTTTTTGTAGAGACAGAGTCTCACTTTATGGCCCTTGGTAGAGTGCCATGGCATCACACAGCTCACAGCAACCTCCAGCTCCTGGGCTTAAGCAATTCTCTTGCCTCAGCCTCCTGAGTAGCTGGGACTACAGGCGTCCGCCACAATGCCCGGCTATTTTTTTTGTTGTTGTTGCAGTTTGGCCAGGGCTGGGTTTGAACCCGCCACCCTCAGCATATGGGGCCGGCACCCTACTTAGCCACAGGCAGCGCCGTGAGGAAGGATTCTTGGCATCAGTCAGTTAAAAACAAGACTGTGGCTCGGCGCCGGTAGCTCAGTGGTTACAGCGTCAGCCACATACATTGAGGGTGGTGGGTTTGAACCTGGCCTGGGCCAGCTAAACAACAATGACAACTGCAACAAAAAAGAGCTGGGCGTTTTGGCGGGCGCCTATAGTCCCAGCTACTTGGGAGGCTGAGGCAAGAGAATCACTTAAGCCCAAGAGTGAGGTTGGTGTGAGCTGTGACATCACTGCACTCTACCAAGGGCGACATAGTGAGACTTTGTCTCAAAACAAACAAACAAGACTAAACTGGTCATGAAACCTGACCTGTTTGGATCTCATAACAGGAAGACTTGTGTTTAGAAGCTATTTTCTCTTGTGCTTAAATTCTTCCACAATTTCTGTGTTCCTAATGAAGTTTGGTGGCATGTCTTGCCACAGTACCATTTGAACACTGAAGCCATTATTAAAAGAGGTCATTGCTGGGCAATTTCGTATCTCTTAATTTCTTTAACTACCACATCTGTATCCATCCTCCTCCCCTTCTCATTTCAGAAATGATAATCAGGTTTTCTTTAGAAGAGAAACAATTGGCCATTCAGAGAAAATAATTAATAACAGATGCTTTATATAAATAATTATCATGATCAACTGTATACTAAGTTTACCCCAAAGCCTAGCTGTTTCTCTTAGGGGAACTGGAACTGGATCCCCTACTCATTCACAGACACACATGTGCTTTTTTGTTTTCTTTTTTTCTCTTTAATTTCCAAGATAGGGTCTCACTCTGTTGCCTGGGCTACAATGCAGTGGCGTTGTCATTGCTCACAGCAACATGGAATTCTGAGTTCAAGTGATTCTCTCCCCTCACCCCCATGAATAACTGGTAATACAGGCACCTACCACCACATCCAGCTAATTTTTCTATTTTTTGTAGAGATGGGAACTTGCTTTGTCTCAGGCTGATCTTGAACTCTTGGCCTCAAGAAATCCTCCTGCCTCAGTCTCCCAAAGTGCTAAGTGGATTACAGGCATGAGCCACTGCACCCAGCTATGCACTTACTATCTTGTGCAGAATTTGTGGGGGAGGAGCAAAGAGTCTCCCAAGATCCATGTGTGTGAGAGTGGGGAAGTAAATGATTTGTTACCATGGTGTAGACTTGCATTTGAGGAGAGAGATCAGGAAACCAGAAATATCACAAGCCCCCTGCTAATTTTGACTTGCTTAAAGAAATAAGTATTACATAAAATATCACTAAACTCATAGGGCAGGCCTCAGGGATTATTTCTAGGAAGACTACTAGATTTAGGACTAAAAAAAACCCCACTTTATTCTGATTTTTTCATTTGGTTGGCCCCATTGCTTCTGTCATTTGCAAGTAAAAATTAGTTAACAATCAAGATGGTGGTTGGAATGCAGGGCAGAGATTGAATGTAGTTCACTCATCTAAAGGTTATTTGAGCAATAATTTCTTTGGAAGTAGGAGTCTAGCACCAGAAATACAAAGGCCCTGGTGATAATGGTTATTTTGTGAACTTAGGTAGTGTTCCTTGTATTACAAAGTAGTATCTATTTATCCCAGAGTGAGGTTGCTCTCTTCTTGGGTAGCTCCGTTGGCCAACAGCCACCTTCTGCACCAGGGGTCCACTAGGGTTCCTGGTGCCTCAGCAGGAACCTCAATATGGGCCAGACATGGTCACTGGGGAATGAGAAGGCTATCACATTACGTGGAGGGTGTGTGCCCTTTGGGGAACTCCCACCCTTATTCTTTCTAGTCTGGATACTATTATTTTGCCCTTTAACACATTGCAAGGGTGAATCTATTTGTTTGTTTGTTAGTTTGTTTGTTTTTTGAGACTTACTATGTCACCTCAGTAGAGTCTTACTATGTCACCCTCGGTAGAGTGCTGTAGTGTCACAGCTCACAGCAACCTCACACTCTTGGGCCTAAGGAATTCTCTTGCCTCAGCCTCCCAAGTAGCTGGGACTACAGGCACTTGTCACAATGCCCAGCTAGTTTTTGGTTGCAGTTGTCTTGTTTAGTAGGCCTGGGCCGGGCTTGAACCCACCACCCTCGGTGTATGTGGCTGGCACCATAACCACTGTGCTATGGTCGCTGAGCCTGGAAGGGTGAATCATAATAGCTCATTGTCTCTAGCAGAAAATTACTGCTGTCCTTGGAAACATTTGGTGGCATAGTCCTCTGCCATGCTCTCTCTGTTAGAAGCTGTTGGTGGGACATGTTATCACTCCTAGATGTTGATTGTAGATCCTGGCCCATAGATACTTTCCTGGGAAATCCATTTCTCAATGAAATTTCCAAGTATACTGCTTCTAAGTAGGCCCCTAGTTCTGTTGAGGAACCAGAACTTAGAAGCTGAGAAGTGAAGGGTTTGGACTATGTGTCTCAGCCAGATGCTAATATAACAAAGGACGGTGTAAAGAATGGTTATTTTATACTGTTTTACAATTGGCTTTCAAGAAAAAAAACAAACACTGATTAATAGCATTTGCTGATTTCTGTTATGTAATTACTATCCCCCTTGTGGCTGATAACAGGTTATTTGGGAAGAGATGTGCTCAGTTCTGTGAGCTGGCTTCAGCCGCACCCCATTCCCACCCCAGTATGTATCTACTGCATTCCAGCTGCCCTGAGGCTGGTGTGTTGTGGCTACAGGGTGGCCTCTTGCTGAGTCATGGTGTACAGGCACAGACAATTTACCTCTTTCCCTGCTTCACTTGTCCTTGACCCAGAGAATGAGCTACATTTCAGTCTAAGGAGCCATTAAATTGGATTCAAAGAAGGCAGTGGGAGTAGATCTAGAGCTCTGTTGGTTCCATCTGAAAATTATGTGGGCTGGTAAGGAGGTGACAAGGAGCTCCTTTTAGGAGTCTTTCACCCCCTGCAGTCCATCTGATTTTTGGCTTCCTTACTCAGGTTACAGCATGTATACCTTGTCCCAGCAAAACACTAACCCCTCCATTTGAGTGTCTCTTCTGACCACATCATTGTCACCTGAACTACCACGCTCAGGTCATGAAGGGACCAGCAAAGAAGGGCAGGGAGGCCTAGCATTTGGTGGCACACTGGGGATAAAATCAGACATCATAATAGTCTGTGTACTAGTGCCTGTCTGCTCTGGGAGTCAAATCATTGGATTTAGTTTCTTTTTTTTTGCCCTGACAAAGAGAGTTTCAAGCTGTTGCCCTCGATAGAGTGCTGTGGCATCACAGCTCACAGCAACCTCAAACTCTTGGGCTTAAGTAATTAATTCTCTTGCCTCAGCCTCCTAAGTAGCTGGGACTACAGGCACCTGCCACAAGGCCCGGCTACTTTTTTGTTGCATTTGTTACTGTTTAGCTAGCTCAGGCTGGGTTCGAACCTGCCTTTGGTGTATGTGGCTGGCGGTGTAACCAACGTGCACTGGGCGCTGAGCCGATTTTTAACCCTAGAGGGATTTGGGTAGGTGATTTCCAGTTCCTCTGTTTAGAAAGGGGATGGGACTATCATTGGGAAAGTGGTTTTAGGAATTCCTCAGGAGCACAGTTAAGTGGTCCACACGACTTCCTGGGGCCTGTGTGTGTCTCCTCTCCAGCCTGATATGACTGGGTAGGTTTTGTGACCCTGCCACATCAATTCTTGAGGCATAGATGGGGTAAGGAAAGAGACTGGAGAGGAGCTCAAGGCCTAATGGGCAAGCCAGGTTCTGGTCCCTTGCTGCCAATGCCACAGACTTGTTTGAAGATGTTTGATAAGTACTACTCTGGTCAGACATATCCAATTGGACTCCTTGGCCCTCTGGGATTCCCGATGTCTCTATAGGATGGTGGGTTTCCTTTGAGAGTAGTAGTAGTTCTGGAAGCTAAAGCCTAAAGGATTGGGACAGTGGTGTAGACACAGAAAGAATATTTGTTTAGGGAGAGCCAAGGTAGGAGTTGGATGGAACTGAGTTAAAATCTTCAAGTCTTGGTGTTTATTGTCTCATCTTCTCTCTTGCAGTAGTATTTTGCCTTTGAGTAACTGTCCCCAGCTCCAGTGCTGCAGGCACATTGTTCCGGGGCCTCTGTGGTGCTCCTGATGCCCCTCACCCACTGTCGAAGATCCCCGGTGGGCGAGGGGGCGGCAGGGATCCTTCTCTCTCAGCTCTAATATATAAGGTAAGGGGACCCTGGGATGGAAGGTGAGCCTTCCCTAACTATATTCGGCTGTTGCTCAAGGGCAGTGATCACTGTTCTTTAGTGTTCTGTCTTAGGCCAGGCCAATAGGGGTACTGGGAAGAATTCTTTCAACTGAGGCTGCTGTGTGGCTTTTTGGGATTACTAGAGGGAGGATATCAGCATTTTTTGCTGCCTTTTAATTGCTGTGATTGAGGCCCAGATGGTTTAGTTTTTCCCTAAGACTGAAGTGGAAGGTTAGCAGGGCAGCTGAGTTCTATTCTCTTGAAATTGTGCCCAGGGAAGATAAAATGGCACCTACAGTCGATCTGGAAGCAGGCTATGGTTGATCAGGGCTCCAGAGAAACCCTTACACATATCCTTTCCTTGAGTGTTTTGTTACTGTTTTTTTTTTTTTTTTTTTGTTTTTTTTTTTTTTTGTGATATTTTCCAGTTGTTGCGCGGGGTTGCGTGGCTCCGCAACCCCCACCGCGGGGGTTCGAGCGCTGGTCTTGTGTAAGTATTTTT